>CALYDG010000225.1:0-77987 GCA_944474755.1 Limnoperna fortunei | reverse complement strand
CATTTCTTGTTGTGATAGGTAAATATACATGATATTGAGAATTATACAGTCAGTATAAACAACAGAGTCAGAACAACATTTCTTGTTGTGATAGGTAAATATACATGATATTGAGAATTATACAGTCAGTATAAACAACAGAGTCAGAGCAACATCTTCTTGTTGTGATAGGTAAATATACATGATATTGAGAATTATACAGTCAGTATAAACAACAGTCAGAACAACATTTCTTGTTGTGATAGGTAAATATACATGATATTGAGAATTATACAGTCAGTATAAACAACAGAGTCAGAACAACATTTCTTGTTGTGATAGGTAAATATACATGATATTGAGAATTATACAGTCAGTATAAACAACAGAGTCAGAACAACATTTCTTGTTGTGATAGGTAAATATACATGATATTGAGAATTATACAGTCAGTATAAACAACAGAGTCAGAACAACATTTCTTGTTGTGATAGGTAAATATACATGATATTGAGAATTATACAGTCAGTATAAACAACAGAGTCAGAACAACATTTCTTGTTGTGATAGGTAAATATACATGATATTGAGAATTATACAGTCAGTATAAACAACAGAGTCAGAACAACATTTCTTGTTGTGATAGGTAAATATACATGATATTGAGAATTATACAGTCAGTATAAACAACAGGTCAGAACAACATTTCTTGTTGTGATAGGTAAATATACATGATATTGAGAATTATACAGTCAGTATAAACAACAGAGTCAGAACAACATTTCTTGTTGTGATAGGTAAATATACATGATATTGAGAATTATACAGTCAGTATAAACAACAGAGTCAGAACAACATTTCTTGTTGTGATAGGTAAATATACATGATATTGAGAATTATACAGTCAGTATAAACAACAGAGTCAGAACAACATTTCTTGTTGTGATAGGTAAATATACATGATATTGAGAATTATACAGTCAGTATAAACAACAGAGTCAGGACAACATTTCTTGTTGTGATAGGTAAATATACATGATATTGAGAATTATACAGTCAGTATAAACAACAGAGTCAGAACAACATTTCTTGTTGTGATAGGTAAATATACATGATATTGAGAATTATACAGTCAGTATAAACAACAGAGTCAGACAACATTTCTTGTTGTGATAGGTAAATATACATGATATTGAGAATTATACAGTCAGTATAAACAACAGAGTCAGAACAACATTTCTTGTTGTGATAGGTAAATATACATGATATTGAGAATTATACAGTCAGTATAAACAACAGAGTCAGAACAACATTTCTTGTTGTGATAGGTAAATATACATGATATTGAGAATTATACAGTCAGTATAAACAACAGAGTCAGGAACAACATTTCTTGTTGTGATAGGTAAATATACATGATATTGAGAATTATACAGTCAGTATAAACAACAGAGTCAGGACAACATTTCTTGTTGTGATAGGTAAATATACATGATATTGAGAATTATACAGTCAGTATAAACAACAGAGTCAGACAACATTTCTTGTTGTGATAGGTAAATATACATGATATTGAGAATTATACAGTCAGTATAAACAACAGAGTCAGGACAACATTTCTTGTTGTGATAGGTAAATATACATGATATTGAGAATTATACAGTCAGTATAAACAACAGAGTCAGAACAACATTTCTTGTTGTGATAGGTAAATATACATGATATTGAGAATTATACAGTCAGTATAAACAACAGAGTCAGAGCAACATCTCTTGTTGTGATAGGTAAATATACATGATATTGAGAATTATACAGTCAGTATAAACAACAGTCAGAACAACATTTCTTGTTGTGATAGGTAAATATACATGATATTGAGAATTATACAGTCAGTATAAACAACAGAGTCAGAACAACATTTCTTGTTGTGATAGGTAAATATACATGATATTGAGAATTATACAGTCAGTATAAACAACAGAGTCAGAACAACATTTCTTGTTGTGATAGGTAAATATACATGATATTGAGAATTATACAGTCAGTATAAACAACAGAGTCAGAACAACATTTCTTGTTGTGATAGGTAAATATACATGATATTGAGAATTATACAGTCAGTATAAACAACAGAGTCAGAACAACATTTCTTGTTGTGATAGGTAAATATACATGATATTGAGAATTATACAGTCAGTATAAACAACAGAGTCAGAACAACATCTCTTGTTGTGATAGGTAAATATACATGATATTGAGAATTATACAGTCAGTATAAACAACAGTCAGAACAACATTTCTTGTTGTGATAGGTAAATATACATGATATTGAGAATTATACAGTCAGTATAAACAACAGAGTCAGAACAACATTTCTTGTTGTGATAGGTAAATATACATGATATTGAGAATTATACAGTCAGTATAAACAACAGAGTCAGAACAACATTTCTTGTTGTGATAGGTAAATATACATGATATTGAGAATTATACAGTCAGTATAAACAACAGAGTCAGGACAACATTTCTTGTTGTGATAGGTAAATATACATGATATTGAGAATTATACAGTCAGTATAAACAACAGAGTCAGGACAACATTTCTTGTTGTGATAGGTAAATATACATGATATTGAGAATTATACAGTCAGTATAAACAACAGAGTCAGGACAACATTTCTTGTTGTGATAGGTAAATATACATGATATTGAGAATTATACAGTCAGTATAAACAACAGAGTCAGGACAACATTTCTTGTTGTGATAGGTAAATATACATGATATTGAGAATTATACAGTCAGTATAAACAACAGAGTCAGAACAACATTTCTTGTTGTGATAGGTAAATATACATGATATTGAGAATTATACAGTCAGTATAAACAACAGAGTCAGAACAACATTTCTTGTTGTGATAGGTAAATATACATGATATTGAGAATTATACAGTCAGTATAAACAATAGAGTCAGAACAACATTTCTTGTTGTGATAGGTAAATATACATGATATTGAGAATTATACAGTCAGTATAAACAACAGAGTCAGGACAACATTTCTTGTTGTGATATGTAAATATACATGATATTGAGAATTATACAGTCAGTATAAACAACAGAGTCAGGACAACATTTCTTGTTGTGATAGGTAAATATACATGATATTGAGAATTATACAGTCAGTATAAACAACAGAGTCAGGACAACATTTCTTGTTGTGATAGGTAAATATACATGATATTGAGAATTATACAGTCAGTATAAACAACAGAGTCAGAACAACATTTCTTGTTGTGATAGGTAAATATACATGATATTGAGAATTATACAGTCAGTATAAACAACAGTCAGAACAACATTTCTTGTTGTGATAGGTAAATATACATGATATTGAGAATTATACAGTCAGTATAAACAACAGTCAGAACAACATTTCTTGTTGTGATAGGTAAATATACATGATATTGAGAATTATACAGTCAGTATAAACAACAGAGTCAGGACAACATTTCTTGTTGTGATAGGTAAATATACATGATATTGAGAATTATACAGTCAGTATAAACAACAGAGTCAGAACAACATTTCTTGTTGTGATAGGTAAATATACATGATATTGAGAATTATACAGTCAGTATAAACAACAGTCAGAACAACATTTCTTGTTGTGATAGGTAAATATACATGATATTGAGAATTATACAGTCAGTATAAACAACAGAGTCAGAACAACATTTCTTGTTGTGATAGGTAAATATACATGATATTGAGAATTATACAGTCAGTATAAACAACAGTCAGAAGAACATTTCTTGTTGTGATAGGTAAATATACATGATATTGAGAATTATACAGTCAGTATAAACAACAGAGTCAGAACAACATTTCTTGTTGTGATAGGTAAATATACATGATAATGAGAATTATACAGTCAGTATAAACAACGGTCAGAACAACATCTCTTGTTGTGATAGGTAAATATACATGATATTGAGAATTATACAGTCAGTATAAACAACAGTCAGAACAACATCTTTTGTTGTGATAGGTAAATATACATGATATTGAGAATTATACAGTCAGTATGAACAACAGAGTCAGAGCAACATCTCTTGTTGTGATAGGTTAATATATGTATACATGATATTGAGGTACAGTCAGTATAAACAACAGTCATAGAAACATCTCTTGTTGTTATACAGTATGCCCAGAATGTATGGTTACTCAAACACTCTACACGGTGTAGTGTGTTTAACATTGTCACGCCAAGACTTTCCGGGGAATTCACCTTGTGTTTTTTTTACTTTTTGTACAGAATACTTTACAAAGAACCTCCAATGTGTGGAATGTATTGAAGGGGAAACAGCAGAGTTCACATGTGAAGTTAAAAAAGACAGCTTTCCTGCTTGCTGGAACAAAAATGGAATCCAATTGAAAAATGATGGAAAGTATGAAATTTTACAAGCAGGAAAAATTCACAGACTATTTATTAAAAATTGTGATCAGCACGATACAGGAACATATACAGTCAATATAAACAACAGAGTCAGAGCAACATCTCTTGTTGTGATAGGTAAATATACAATACATGATATTGAGAATTATACAATCAGTATAAACAACAAAGTCAGGACAACATCTCTTGTTGTGATAGGTAAATATACATGATATTGAGAATTATACAGTCAGTATGAACAACAGTCAGAGAAACATCTGCAAATCTTCGCTTATTAGCACCAGAACTATCCGCATTACGTTCACTCGATGACGTTACAACGTTACCATGTTTACAAACAACAATATAATCCGAACATCAGTCAGAACGATAATATTTATTGGTTTAGGGGATTAAAGAAAGAAGATTTGATTGGCTATCGTATTTCCGTTGGGGGAAACTGCTCGTGCTAGGTATTTTCATTCATAAATTTCTCACGAGAGTGCAATATGGTTTTTTATTGAGTAGTATGAGTTTTTTGCAAACCAATATGATAGGAAATGGAAAGTCACGTGTATTGGTTTAGGCCAATAGGAAAAAGGCAAAATATATATTATGTAATAATGAGAATTATACAGTCAGTATAAACAACAGAGTCAGAGCAACATCTCTTGTTGTGATAGGTAAATATACATGATATTGAGAATTATACAGTCAGTATAAACAACAGAGTCAGAACAACATTTCTTGTTGTGTTAGGTAAATATACATGATATTGAGAATTATACAATCAGTATAAACAACAGAGTCAGAACAACATCTTTTGTTGTGATAGGTAAATATACATGATATTGAGAATTATACAGTCAGTATAAACAACAGAGTCAGAACAACATCTCTTGTTGTGATAGGTAAATATACATGATATTGAGAATTATACAGTCAGTATAAACAACAGAGTCAGAACAACATCTTTTGTTGTGATAGGTAAATATACATGATATTGAGAATTATACAGTCAGTATAAACAACAGTCAGAACAACATTTCTTGTTGTGATAGGTAAATATACATGATATTGAGAATTATACAGTCAGTATAAACAACAGAGTCAGAACAACATTCTTGTTGTGATAGGTAAATATACATGATAATGAGAATTATACAGTCAGTATAAACAACAGAGTCAGAACAACATTTCTTGTTGTGATAGGTAAATATACATGATATTGAGAATTATACAGTCAGTATAAACAACAGAGTCAGGACAACATTTCTTGTTGTGATAGGTAAATATACATGATATTGAGAATTATACAGTCAGTATAAACAACAGTCAGAACAACATTTCTTGTTGTGATAGGTAAATATACATGATATTGAGAATTATACAGTCAGTATAAACAACAGTCAGAACAACATCTCTTGTTGTGATAGGTAAATATACATGATATTGAGAATTATACAGTCAGTATAAACAACAGTCAGAACAACATTTCTTGTTGTGATAGGTAAATATACATGATATTGAGAATTATACAGTCAGTATAAACAACAGTCAGAACAACATCTCTTGTTGTGATAGGTAAATATACATGATATTGAGAATTATACAGTCAGTATAAACAACAGTCAGAACAACATTTCTTGTTGTGATAGGTAAATATACATGATATTGAGAATTATACAGTCAGTATAAACAACAGTCAGAACAACATCTCTTGTTGTGATAGGTAAATATACATGATATTGAGAATTATACAGTCAGTATAAACAACAGTCAGAACAACATTTCTTGTTGTGATAGGTAAATATACATGATATTGAGAATTATACAGTCAGTATAAACAACAGAGTCAGAACAACATTTCTTGTTGTGATAGGTAAATATACATGATATTGAGAATTATACAGTCAGTATAAACAACAGAGTCAGAACAACATTTCTTGTTGTGATAGGTAAATATACATGATATTGAGAATTATACAGTCAGTATAAACAACAGAGTCAGAACAACATGTCTTGTTGTGATAGGTAAATATACATGATATTGAGAATTATACAGTCAGTATAAACAACAGAGTCAGAGCAACATTTCTTGTTGTGATAGGTAAATATACATGATATTGAGAATTATACAGTCAGTATAAACAACAGAGTCAGAGCAACATTTCTTGTTGTGATAGGTAAATATACATGATATTGAGAATTATACAGTCAGTATAAACAACAGAGTCAGAGCAACATCTCTTGTTGTGATAGGTAAATATACATGATATTGAGAATTATACAGTCAGTATAAACAACAGAGTCAGAGCAACATCTCTTGTTGTGATAGGTAAATATACATGATATTGAGAATTATACAGTCAGTATAAACAACAGAGTCAGAGCAACATCTCTTGTTGTGATAGGTAAATATACATGATATTGAGAATTATACAGTCAGTATAAACAACAGAGTCAGAGCAACATTTCTTGTTGTGATAGGTAAATATACATGATATTGAGAATTATACAGTCAGTATAAACAACAGAGTCAGAACAACATTTCTTGTTGTGATAGGTAAATATACATGATATTGAGAATTATACAGTCAGTATAAACAACAGAGTCAGAACAACATCTCTTGTTGTGATAGGTAAATATACATGATATTGAGAATTATACAGTCAGTATAAACAACAGAGTCAGAACAACATCTCTTGTTGTGATAGGTAAATATACATGATATTGAGAATTATACAGTCAGTATAAACAACAGAGTCAGAGCAACATTTCTTGTTGTGATAGGTAAATATACATGATATTGAGAATTATACAGTCAGTATAAACAACAGAGTCAGAACAACATTTCTTGTTGTGATAGGTAAATATACATGATATTGAGAATTATACAGTCAGTATAAACAACAGAATCAGAACAACATCCCTTGTTGTGATAGGTAAATATACATGATATTGAGAATTATACAGTCAGTATAAACAACAGAGTCAGAACAACATCCCTTGTTGTGATAGGTAAATATACATGATATTGAGAATTATACAGTCAGTATAAACAACAGAGTCAGAACAACATCCCTTGTTGTGATTGGTAAATATACATGATATTGAGAATTATACAGTCAGTATAAACAACAGAGTCAGAACAACATTTCTTGTTGTGATAGGTAAATATACATGATATTGAGAATTATACAGTCCGTATAAACAACAGTCAGAACAACATTTCTTGTTGTGATAGATAAATATACATGATATTGAGAATTATACAGTCAGTATAAACAACAGAGTCAGAACAACATTTCTTGTTGTGATAGGTAAATATACATGATATTGAGAATTATACAGTCAGTATAAACAACAGTCAGAACAACATCTCTTGTTGTGATAGGTAAATATACATGATATTGAGAATTATACAGTCAGTATAAACAACAGAGTCAGAACAACATCTCTTGTTGTGATAGGTAAATATACATGATATTGAGAATTATACAGTCAGTATAAACAACAGAGTCAGAACAACATTTCTTGTTGTGATAGGTAAATATACATGATATTGAGAATTATACAGTCAGTATAAACAACAGAGTCAGAACAACATTTCTTGTTGTGATAGGTAAATATACATGATATTGAGAATTATACAGTCAGTATAAACAACAGAGTCAGAGCAACATCTCTTGTTGTGATAGGTAAATATACATGATATTGAGAATTATACAGTCAGTATAAACAACAGTCAGAACAACATTTCTTGTTGTGATAGGTAAATATACATGATATTGAGAATTATACAGTCAGTATAAACAACAGAGTCAGAACAACATTTCTTGTTGTGATAGGTAAATATACATGATATTGAGAATTATACAGTCAGTATAAACAACAGAGTCAGAACAACATTTCTTGTTGTGATAGGTAAATATACATGATATTGAGAATTATACAGTCAGTATAAACAACAGAGTCAGAACAACATCTCTTGTTGTGATAGGTAAATATACATGATATTGAGAATTATACAGTCAGTATAAACAACAGTCAGAACAACATTTCTTGTTGTGATAGGTAAATATACATGATATTGAGAATTATACAGTCAGTATAAACAACAGAGTCAGAACAACATTTCTTGTTGTGATAGGTAAATATACATGATATTGAGAATTATACAGTCAGTATAAACAACAGAGTCAGGACAACATTTCTTGTTGTGATAGGTAAATATACATGATATTGAGAATTATACAGTCAGTATAAACAACAGAGTCAGGACAACATTTCTTGTTGTGATAGGTAAATATACATGATATTGAGAATTATACAGTCAGTATAAACAACAGAGTCAGGACAACATTTCTTGTTGTGATAGGTAAATATACATGATATTGAGAATTATACAGTCAGTATAAACAACAGAGTCAGGACAACATTTCTTGTTGTGATAGGTAAATATACATGATATTGAGAATTATACAGTCCGTATAAACAACACAGTCAGAACAACATTTCTTGTTGTGATAGGTAAATATACATGATATTGAGAATTATACAGTCAGTATAAACAACAGAGTCAGAACAACATTTCTTGTTGTGATAGGTAAATATACATGATATTGAGAATTATACAGTCAGTATAAACAACAGAGTCAGGACAACATTTCTTGTTGTGATAGGTAAATATACATGATATTGAGAATTATACAGTCAGTATAAACAACAGAGTCAGGACAACATTTCTTGTTGTGATAGGTAAATATACATGATATTGAGAATTATACAGTCAGTATAAACAACAGAGTCAGGACAACATTTCTTGTTGTGATAGGTAAATATACATGATATTGAGAATTATACAGTCAGTATAAACAACAGAGTCAGGACAACATTTCTTGTTGTGATAGGTAAATATACATGATATTGAGAATTATACAGTCAGTATAAACAACAGAGTCAGGACAACATTTCTTGTTGTGATAGGTAAATATACATGATATTGAGAATTATACAGTCAGTATAAACAACAGAGTCAGAACAACATTTCTTGTTGTGATAGGTAAATATACATGATATTGAGAATTATACAGTCAGTATAAACAACAGTCAGAACAACATTTCTTGTTGTGATAGGTAAATATACATGATATTGAGAATTATACAGTCAGTATAAACAACAGTCAGAACAACATTTCTTGTTGTGATAGGTAAATATACATGATATTGAGAATTATACAGTCAGTATAAACAACAGTCAGAACAACATTTCTTGTTGTGATAGGTAAATATACATGATATTGAGAATTATACAGTCAGTATAAACAACAGAGTCAGGACAACATTTCTTGTTGTGATAGGTAAATATACATGATATTGAGAATTATACAGTCAGTATAAACAACAGGTCAGAACAACATTTCTTGTTGTGATAGGTAAATATACATGATATTGAGAATTATACAGTCAGTATAAACAACAGAGTCAGAACAACATTTCTTGTTGTGATAGGTAAATATACATGATATTGAGAATTATACAGTCAGTATAAACAACAGAGTCAGAACAACATTTCTTGTTGTGATAGGTAAATATACATGATATTGAGAATTATACAGTCAGTATAAACAACAGAGTCAGAACAACATTTCTTGTTGTGATAGGTAAATATACATGATATTGAGAATTATACAGTCAGTATAAACAACAGAGTCAGAACAACATTTCTTGTTGTGATAGGTAAATATACATGATATTGAGAATTATACAGTCAGTATAAACAACAGAGTCAGAACAACATTTCTTGTTGTGATAGGTAAATATACATGATATTGAGAATTATACAGTCAGTATAAACAACAGAGTCAGAGCAACATCTCTTGTTGTGATAGGTAAATATACATGATATTGAGAATTATACAGTCAGTATAAACAACAGTCAGAACAACATTTCTTGTTGTGATAGGTAAATATACATGATATTGAGAATTATACAGTCAGTATAAACAACAGAGTCAGAACAACATTTCTTGTTGTGATAGGTAAATATACATGATATTGAGAATTATACAGTCAGTATAAACAACAGAGTCAGAACAACATTTCTTGTTGTGATAGGTAAATATACATGATATTGAGAATTATACAGTCAGTATAAACAACAGAGTCAGAACAACATTTCTTGTTGTGATAGGTAAATATACATGATATTGAGAATTATACAGTCAGTATAAACAACAGAGTCAGAACAACATTTCTTGTTGTGATAGGTAAATATACATGATATTGAGAATTATACAGTCAGTATAAACAACAGTCAGAACAACATTTCTTGTTGTGATAGGTAAATATACATGATATTGAGAATTATACAGTCAGTATAAACAACAGAGTCAGAACAACATTTCTTGTTGTGATAGGTAAATATACATGATATTGAGAATTATACAGTCAGTATAAACAACAGAGTCAGAGCAACATCTCTTGTTGTGATAGGTAAATATACATGATATTGAGAATTATACAGTCAGTATAAACAACAGTCAGAACAACATTTCTTGTTGTGATAGGTAAATATACATGATATTGAGAATTATACAGTCAGTATAAACAACAGAGTCAGAACAACATTTCTTGTTGTGATAGGTAAATATACATGATATTGAGAATTATACAGTCAGTATAAACAACAGAGTCAGAACAACATTTCTTGTTGTGATAGGTAAATATACATGATATTGAGAATTATACAGTCAGTATAAACAACAGAGTCAGAACAACATTTCTTGTTGTGATAGGTAAATATACATGATATTGAGAATTATACAGTCAGTATAAACAACAGAGTCAGAACAACATTTCTTGTTGTGATAGGTAAATATACATGATATTGAGAATTATACAGTCAGTATAAACAACAGAGTCAGAACAACATTTCTTGTTGTGATAGGTAAATATACATGATATTGAGAATTATACAGTCAGTATAAACAACAGAGTCAGAACAACATTTCTTGTTGTGATAGGTAAATATACATGATATTGAGAATTATACAGTCAGTATAAACAACAGAGTCAGAACAACATTTCTTGTTGTGATAGGTAAATATACATGATATTGAGAATTATACAGTCAGTATAAACAACAGAGTCAGAACAACATTTCTTGTTGTGATAGGTAAATATACATGATATTGAGAATTATACAGTCAGTATAAACAATAGAGTCAGAACAACATTTCTTGTTGTGATAGGTAAATATACATGATATTGAGAATTATACAGTCAGTATAAACAACAGAGTCAGGACAACATTTCTTGTTGTGATATGTAAATATACATGATATTGAGAATTATACAGTCAGTATAAACAACAGAGTCAGGACAACATTTCTTGTTGTGATAGGTAAATATACATGATATTGAGAATTATACAGTCAGTATAAACAACAGAGTCAGGACAACATTTCTTGTTGTGATAGGTAAATATACATGATATTGAGAATTATACAGTCAGTATAAACAACAGAGTCAGAACAACATTTCTTGTTGTGATAGGTAAATATACATGATATTGAGAATTATACAGTCAGTATAAACAACACAGTCAGAACAACATTTCTTGTTGTGATAGGTAAATATACATGATATTGAGAATTATACAGTCAGTATAAACAACACAGTCAGAACAACATTTCTTGTTGTGATAGGTAAATATACATGATATTGAGAATTATACAGTCAGTATAAACAACGGTCAGAACAACATTTCTTGTTGTGATAGGTAAATATACATGATATTGAGAATTATACAGTCAGTATAAACAACAGAGTCAGAACAACATTTCTTGTTGTGATAGGTAAATATACATGATATTGAGAATTATACAGTCAGTATAAACAACAGAGTCAGAGCAACATCTCTTGTTGTGATAGGTAAATATACATGATATTGAGAATTATACAGTCAGTATAAACAACAGAGTCAGAGCAACATCTCTTGTTGTGATAGGTAAATATACATGATATTGAGAATTATACAGTCAGTATAAACAACAGTCAGAGCAACATCTCTTGTTGTGATAGGTAAATATACATGATATTGAGAATTATACAGTCAGTATAAACAACAGAGTCAGAGCAACATCTCTTGTTGTGATAGGTAAATATACATGATATTGAGAATTATACAGTCAGAATAAACAACACAGTCAGAACAACATTTCTTGTTGTGATAGGTAAATATACATGATATTGAGAATTATACAGTCAGTATAAACAACAGAGTCAGAACAACATCTCTTGTTGTTATAGGTAAATATACATGATATTGAGAATTATACAGTCAGTATAAACAACAGAGTCAGAGCAACATCTCTTGTTGTGATAGGTAAATATACATGATATTGAGAATTATACAGTCAGTATAAACAACACAGTCAGAGCAACATCTCTTGTTGTGATAGGTAAATATACATGATATTGAGAATTATACAGTCAGTATAAACAACACAGTCAGAACAACATTTCTTGTTGTGATAGGTAAATATACATGATATTGAGAATTATACAGTCAGTATAAACAACAGAGTCAGAACAACATTTCTTGTTGTGATAGGTAAATATACATGATATTGAGAATTATACAGTCAGTATAAACAACAGAGTCAGAACAACATCTCTTGTTGTGATAGGTAAATATACATGATATTGAGAATTATACAGTCAGTATAAACAACAGAGTCAGAGCAACATCTCTTGTTGTGATAGGTAAATATACATGATATTGAGAATTATACAGTTAGTATAAACAACAGAGTCAGAACAACATTTCTTGTTGTGATAGGTAAATATACATGATATTGAGAATTATACAGTCAGTATAAACAACAGAGTCAGAACAACATTTCTTGTTGTGATAGGTAAATATACATGATATTGAGAATTATACAGTCAGTATAAACAACAGAGTCAGAGCAACATCTCTTGTTGTGATAGGTAAATATACATGATATTGAGAATTATACAGTCAGTATAAACAACAGAGTCAGAGCAACATCTCTTGTTGTGATAGGTAAATATACATGATATTGAGAATTATACAGTCAGTATAAACAACAGAGTCAGAGCAACATTTCTTGTTGTGATAGGTAAATATACATGATATTGAGAATTATACAGTCAGTATAAACAACAGTCAGAACAACATTTCTTGTTGTGATAGGTAAATATACATGATATTGAGAATTATACAGTCAGTATAAACAACAGAGTCAGAACAACATTTCTTGTTGTGATAGGTAAATATACATGATATTGAGAATTATACAGTCAGTATAAACAACAGAGTCAGAACAACATTTCTTGTTCTGATAGGTAAATATACATGAAATTGAGAATTATACAGTCAGTATAAACAACAGAGTCAGAACAACATTTCTTGTTGTGATAGGTAAATATACATGATATTGAGAATTATACAGTCAGTATAAACAACAGTCAGAACAACATTTCTTGTTGTGATAGGTAAATATACATGATATTGAGAATTATACAGTCAGTATAAACAACAGAGTCAGAACAACATTTCTTGTTGTGATAGGTAAATATACATGATATTGAGAATTATACAGTCAGTATAAACAACAGAGTCAGAACAACATTTCTTGTTGTGATAGGTAAATATACATGATATTGAGAATTATACAGTCAGTATAAACAACAGTCAGAACAACATTTCTTGTTGTGATAGGTAAATATACATGATATTGAGAATTATACAGTCAGTATAAACAACAGAGTCAGAACAACATTTCTTGTTGTGATAGGTAAATATACATGATATTGAGAATTATACAGTCAGTATAAACAACAGAGTCAGAGCAACATCTCTTGTTGTGATAGGTAAATATACATGATATTGAGAATTATACAGTCAGTATAAACAACAGAGTCAGAGCAACATTTCTTGTTGTGATAGGTAAATATACATGATATTGAGAATTATACAGTCAGTATAAACAACAGTCAGAACAACATTTCTTGTTGTGATAGGTAAATATACATGATATTGAGAATTATACAGTCAGTATAAACAACAGAGTCAGAACAACATTTCTTGTTGTGATAGGTAAATATACATGATATTGAGAATTATACAGTCAGTATAAACAACAGAGTCAGAACAACATTTCTTGTTGTGATAGGTAAATATACATGATATTGAGAATTATACAGTCAGTATAAACAACAGAGTCAGAACAACATTTCTTGTTGTGATAGGTAAATATACATGATATTGAGAATTATACAGTCAGTATAAACAACAGTCAGAACAACATTTCTTGTTGTGATAGGTAAGTATACATGATATTGAGAATTATACAGTCATTATAAACAACAGAGTCAGAACAACATTTCTTGTTGTGATAGGTAAATATACATGATATTGAGAATTATACAGTCAGTATAAACAACAGAGTCAGAACAACATTTCTTGTTGTGATAGGTAAATATACATGATATTGAGAATTATACAGTCAGTATAAACAACAGTCAGAACAACATTTCTTGTTGTGATAGGTAAATATACATGATATTGAGAATTATACAGTCAGTATAAACAACAGAGTCAGAACAACATTTCTTGTTATGATAGGTAAATATACATGATATTGAGAATTATACAGTCAGTATAAACAACAGAGTCAGAGCAACATCTCTTGTTGTGATAGGTAAATATACATGATATTGAGAATTATACAGTCAGTATAAACAACAGAGTCAGAGCAACATCTCTTGTTGTGATAGGTAAATATACATGATATTGAGAATTATACAGTCAGTATAAACAACAGAGTCAGAGCAACATCTCTTGTTGTGATAGGTAAATATACATGATATTGAGAATTATACAGTCAGTATAAACAACAGAGTCAGTACAACATCTCTTGTTGTGATAGGTAAATATACATGATATTGAGAATTATACAGTCAGTATAAACAACAGAGTCAGAACAACGTTTCTTGTTGTGATAGGTAAATATACATGATATTGAGAATTATACAGTCAGTATAAACAACGGTCAGAACAACATTTCTTGTTGTGATAGGTAAATATACATGATATTGAGAATTATACAGTCAGTATAAACAACAGAGTCAGAACAACATTTCTTGTTGTGATAGGTAAATATACATGATATTGAGAATTATACAGTCAGTATAAACAACACAGTCAGAACAACATTTCTTGTTGTGATAGGTAAATATACATGATATTGAGAATTATACAGTCAGTATAAACAACACAGTCAGAACAACATTTCTTGTTGTGATAGGTAAATATACATGATATTGAGAATTATACAGTCAGTATAAACAACACAGTCAGAACAACATTTCTTGTTGTGATAGGTAAATATACATGATATTGAGAATTATACAGTCAGAATAAACAACAGAGTCAGAACAACATCTCTTGTTGTGATAGGTAAATATACATGATATTGAGAATTATACAGTCAGTATAAACAACAGAGTCAGAGCAACATTTCTTGTTGTGATAGGTAAATATACATGATATTGAGAATTATACAGTCAGTATAAACAACAGAGTCAGAGCAACATTTCTTGTTGTGATAGGTAAATATACATGATATTGAGAATTATACAGTCAGTATAAACAACACAGTCAGAACAACATTTCTTGTTGTGATAGGTAAATATACATGATATTGAGAATTATACAGTCAGTATAAACAACAGAGTCAGAACAACATCTCTTGTTGTGATAGGTAAATATACATGATATTGAGAATTATACAGTCAGTATAAACAACAGAGTCAGAGCAACATTTCTTGTTGTGATAGGTAAATATACATGATATTGAGAATTATACAGTCAGTATAAACAACAGAGTCAGAGCAACATTTCTTGTTGTGATAGGTAAATATACATGATATTGAGAATTATACAGTCAGTATAAACAACACAGTCAGAACAACATTTCTTGTTGTGATAGGTAAATATACATGATATTGAGAATTATACAGTCAGTATAAACAACAGAGTCAGAACAACATCTCTTGTTGTGATAGGTAAATATACATGATATTGAGAATTATACAGTCAGTATAAACAACAGAGTCAGAGCAACATTTCTTGTTGTGATAGGTAAATATACATGATATTGAGAATTATACAGTCAGTATAAACAACAGAGTCAGAACAACATTTCTTGTTGTGATAGGTAAATATACATGATATTGAGAATTATACAGTCAGTATAAACAACAGAGTCAGAGCAACATTTCTTGTTGTGATAGGTAAATATACATGATATTGAGAATTATACAGTCAGTATAAACAACAGAGTCAGAACAACATTTCTTGTTGTGATAGGTAAATATACATGATATTGAGAATTATACAGTCAGTATAAACAACAGAGTCAGAACAACATTTCTTGTTGTGATAGGTAAATATACATGATATTGAGAATTATACAGTCAGTATAAACAACAGTCAGAACAACATTTCTTGTTGTGATAGGTAAATATACATGATATTGAGAATTATACAGTCAGTATAAACAACAGAGTCAGAACAACATTTCTTGTTGTGATAGGTAAATATACATGATATTGAGAATTATACAGTCAGTATAAACAACACAGTCAGAACAACATTTCTTGTTGTGATAGGTAAATATACATGATATTGAGAATTATACAGTCAGTATAAACAACAGAGTCAGAACAACATTTCTTGTTGTGATAGGTAAATATACATGATATTGAGAATTATACAGTCAGTATAAACAACAGAGTCAGAACAACATTTCTTGTTGTGATAGGTAAATATACATGATATTGAGAATTATACAGTCAGTATAAACAACAGTCAGAACAACATTTCTTGTTGTGATAGGTAAATATACATGATATTGAGAATTATACAGTCAGTATAAACAACAGAGTCAGAACAACATTTCTTGTTGTGATAGGTAAATATACATGATATTGAGAATTATACAGTCAGTATAAACAACAGAGTCAGAACAACATTTCTTGTTGTGATAGGTAAATATACATGATATTGAGAATTATACAGTCAGTATAAACAACAGAGTCAGAGCAACATTTCTTGTTGTGATAGGTAAATATACATGATATTGAGAATTATACAGTCAGTATAAACAACAGAGTCAGAACAACATTTCTTGTTGTGATAGGTAAATATACATGATATTGAGAATTATACAGTCAGTATAAACAACAGAGTCAGAACAACATTTCTTGTTGTGATAGGTAAATATACATGATATTGAGAATTATACAGTCAGTATAAACAACAGTCAGAACAACATTTCTTGTTGTGATAGGTAAATATACATGATATTGAGAATTATACAGTCAGTATAAACAACAGAGTCAGAACAACATTTCTTGTTGTGATAGGTAAATATACATGATATTGAGAATTATACAGTCAGTATAAACAACACAGTCAGAACAACATTTCTTGTTGTGATAGGTAAATATACATGATATTGAGAATTATACAGTCAGTATAAACAACAGAGTCAGAACAACATTTCTTGTTGTGATAGGTAAATATACATGATATTGAGAATTATACAGTCAGTATAAACAACAGAGTCAGAACAACATTTCTTGTTGTGATAGGTAAATATACATGATATTGAGAATTATACAGTCAGTATAAACAACAGTCAGAACAACATTTCTTGTTGTGATAGGTAAATATACATGATATTGAGAATTATACAGTCAGTATAAACAACAGAGTCAGAGCAACATTTCTTGTTGTGATAGGTAAATATACATGATATTGAGAATTATACAGTCAGTATAAACAACAGAGTCAGAACAACATTTCTTGTTGTGATAGGTAAATATACATGATATTGAGAATTATACAGTCAGTATAAACAACAGAGTCAGAGCAACATCTCTTGTTGTGATAGGTAAATATACATGATATTGAGAATTATACAGTCAGTATAAACAACAGAGTCAGAACAACATTTCTTGTTGTGATAGGTAAATATACATGATATTGAGAATTATACAGTCAGTATAAACAACAGAGTCAGAACAACATTTCTTGTTGTGATAGGTAAATATACATGATATTGAGAATTATACAGTCAGTATAAACAACAGAGTCAGAACAACATTTCTTGTTGTGATAGGTAAATATACATGATATTGAGAATTATACAGTCAGTATAAACAACAGAGTCAGAACAACATTTCTTGTTGTGATAGGTAAATATACATGATATTGAGAATTATACAGTCAGTATAAACAACAGAGTCAGAACAACATTTCTTGTTGTGATAGGTAAATATACATGATATTGAGAATTATACAGTCAGTATAAACAACAGAGTCAGAACAACATTTCTTGTTGTGATAGGTAAATATACATGATATTGAGAATTATACAGTCAGTACAAACAACAGAGTCAGAGCAACATCCCTTGTTGTGATAGGTAAATATACATGATATTGAGAATTATACAGTCAGTATAAACAATAGAGTCAGAACAACATTTCTTGTTGTGATAGGTAAATATACATGATATTGAGAATTATACAGTCAGTATAAACAACAGAGTCAGAACAACATTTCTTGTTGTGATAGGTAAATATACATGATATTGAGAATTATACAGTCAGTATAAACAACAGAGTCAGAACAACATCTCTTGTTGTGATAGGTAAATATACATGATACCATTAATACACAACACACAGCTGGTTTTTAAAAACAGAAATAACTACATGTATCATCACATATCAATAATTATCTATTTTAAACACGAAACCGATAAAAAAATTGTGACACTGTCGAAAGATATCAAGATGTCTGCTTGTATTTGCAACTTCTTTTGGACATCAAAGTGCCGAGAGTGACTCACTCCAGCTCTGCTACAAGTAATGTGATAAAATTCGTACCCTTGCCAAAAAAGAACCAAAAAAAACTGAGGGAGTACGATTATTTGGTTCTTATTACATGTATTCATGATATTGAGATACAGTCAGTGTAAACAACAGAGTCAGAGAAACATCTTTTGTTGTGATACAGTATGCCCAGAGTGTATGGTTACTCAAACACTCTTTACGGTGTAGAGTGTTTCAGGGTGTCACACCGAGAATTTTCAGTGTACACACCCCTCTGCCTGTTACACCAAGAGATTATAGTGTATACACTGTTACTCCAAGTTTTCTCTCTGAACTGATAATATGCATTTGTTTATTGATATGTTGTAAAAGTCACCCGTGTGTATCAGAGTAAAGGTGTAAATAACACCTGTATATTATCGTAGATAAAGTGTTTCCCTTTAATGTAGGGTCATGTGAGCTATAGCCATCACTTGGCGTCCGTCGTCGTCGTTAACTTTTCTGTTAAAATCTTCTCCAAAACCACTGAAGGGATTGCTTTGAAACTTTGCACACATCATCAGTAAAATGTCCTCTATCAAGTTTGCACAAAGCATGGCCTCAGTCCAACCAACATGTCTAAAAATAGAAAGGGGGGTCAAAATACAGTTTTTGGCTTATAGTTAAAAAATAACAGATACAGGAAAACCGAAGAGACTTTCCTTCTTCAGCATCAAAAGCTCTACGCAACACTTCATTGGGTCGAAGTTGTATGATGACTCCTTGTTGTAGGAGTTATTGCCCTTTAAATGTCGATATTGATGATTTTTGCCATTTTTGACTCAAAATCTTGAAAATAATTGGAACTAGAGAAAAAGTTAGCATTGCTTAATTGTTCTGCTCTGTGAGAGCTACAAAAATGACTTAGGGTCAAGATTGTCTGATGAACCGTTTAGGACATTTTTTTAATGAATTGTAATTGATTTTAAAAAATCTTGTCCTCTTTAACCAATGAAAGGACTGCTTTGAAACATTGCACACATCAACTTTAGGAATTAGGATATCCTCTACTAAAATTGTGGAAATCATGACAGCTGACCACCTACATAGCCAGTGATACTTCAGAGCTCCAGATAAGCTGTGGAAATCATGACAGCTGACCACCTACATAGCCAGTGATACTTCAGAGCTCCAGATAAGCTGTGGAAATCATGACAGCTGACCACCTACATAGCCAGTGATACTTCAGAGCTCCAGATAAGCTGTGGAAATCATGACAGCTGACCACCTACATAGCCAGTGATACTTCAGAGCTCCAGATAAGCTGTGTATTTGCGTTATTACGAAATTAGATTTTCATAAAACCCAATTATTTTTATAGCTTTGCAATACAAAACGCAATATCAAACACCTAAAACCCAATCAAGTTTTAGAAACATGCTTAATTCACTCACTGAGTGCATAAAATTGTTCAGTGATTGCGTTAATTCATTCAAATAAATACACAAAGTTGCGTAATTACGATTCCCATTATTTTGCAACGTAACAACCGAGGTATTCCAAATGTAATGTATATTTCATGCAGCATACGGTTCTCCAGGTATGGAGACTTATTTCACAAGAAGAGATGCATGTTCCCTGTTGAATATACTTTTCTTCCAAAATTTTATTTATGGTTAGAACCAGTCTAGTATTTTGTTGTGGCACCATGAATAGACGTGGAAGAAAAAAGTGTTTCTGTAGTTGCTGCAAAACGACAAAAGGTTATCTACATGTATAAAACCATAGTGAAATACATTTTTGTCAGCATGAAAAACCCAATCCAATAAATTTTTGATGGGTGAAAAACCCAATTAACTTATTTTTGAGTGGGTTTAAAAAAAAAGATAAAAGTGATATATAAAAAAATACCCAATGAAATAAATCATCAGATGGGTGAAAAAACCCAATGATGAAAGTCTTATCTGGAGCTCTGATACTTGTAGGCTTTTTTTATAGCGAATCCTGGACACGTCACTTTTGAAAGTGGTTTATCCCAAAAAATTTTCATGAGTCCCAAATATTGCAGATGAGTCCAGCTAATTGCTTGCATACAACTGTTTTCGTTGATGACCGTAAATGTCTTTTTATAAAAAGATAAAATATGGCTTGCAGAATGTTTATCCCATGCTATTTTATATTAGTAGTAGCTGAGTTTGGAAGTCTTTTGGAGTATGATTGAACTGCACTCATTACTTGAAACATGCTGGTGTTTGCCCATTAAAGAGAGACTTTTGTTTTACCTGGATGCAGATGCTGACATTAATATTTCTTCCAAACAACTCATTACCCACCCCCCTTTTTAGCTCACCTGACCCAAAGGGTCAGGTGAGCTATTGTTATCACTTTGCATCCGGCGTCGTTGTCGTTGTCGTCGTTGTCGGCGTCTGTAAACTTTTTACATTTTAATCATCTTCTCTGAAACCACTTGGCCAGTTGAAACCAAACTTGGCCATAATGTTCATTGGATGGACCTTTACAAAGTTTGTGTTTTTTATTTGGATTGGAAAACCAATATGGCCACCACCGCAGGACTTAGTTTAACATAGGACCCTATGGGAAAAAAGTTTAAAATGGCTTCTTCTCTGAAACCGGTAAACCAATTAAAACAAAACTTACTAGCAATATTGTTTGGATGGTCCTTAATAAAGTTTATGTTTTCAATAATATGTGGCTGTTGAGGTGATAAGATGTTTTTTCTGTAGCTCCAGTTTAGTGATGGGATTAATGGTTTAATGGGATTTAAAACTAAACTAGATTTGTTCTTTTGAAGTATAGTTAAATTAGGATATTAGGATATATGGATATAATATAATATAATAAAGACAATGGAATTGAATTCTACATTTTCAAATTGTCTTTCCACATCATTAAATGGAGACTTCTCAGGATTCTTAAATGAGGAATACGATTATTACCTAAAGAGCTGTGAATTATACACTGTGGAAGACTTTACAGACAGGGCTTTATCTTATGTTGTTAAATTCAAAAATGATAAAGTTTACCTAGTGTTTGAAAATATTCTTTTTCAAAACTTTAGTAAAGAAGAATTTGATGATAGGGGGAAAAATGGCATGGTATTTACCTTCAAATACCAAGGAGATAAAGTTGTCTTACATTTACACAAAACAACTTTAACCCTACATATACAAGGAACTGGATCAATTCACTGGTTTGGAGAGCATTTCAACATTTTTGGAAAACAATTGCATGATGAAATGAAATATTTTCAAAATTTAGAACATGGTGAAGTACACAATAGAGAAGTTACAAATACAAACCAGATGTCAACAGCCACTACAAAAACATATCTAAACGAAATAGACACAGAACAGATGTCAACACCCTCTGTGAAGGAATTACTTAATGAATCTGAAACTGATCCCAAGAAGTTTGTTCAAGGTCTCACATTATCAGAAACTCTAGTCATTACATCTACACCTGTCAGAAACAATTATGATAAAGAAAATATGTGTACCAAAGAAGATATCACTGATCTAAGGGAGGAAGTCAACTATTTGAAATCAACTTTATCTACATTAATTGCTGCCATTCAGAAAAGCACTGAACTAAATATTAGGAATCAAATCATACAGACAACAAATGTAACCAGGGCTATTGCTACCCAAACAGATGACATCTATATCCCCCTAAAACCCAAAACAGTCAGTCGTCACACAGAAATGACAAAAATATCAACAAACAAATCCACACAGATGGATAATAAAGTCAGAGATGTCACCATTCAAACTGAATGTGTACCAAACCACAGCAAAAGTGAAAATGAAAATTTGGAATGCATGCAGAAATTTGGAGATAACTTATTGCAGAAAAAACCCTTACAAAACCATGGAACAAAAACATCAACAGCACATGAAAGTACAAAAAATAGTAAAACCTTGATCATTGGAAGCTCCATCCTGAAAGGAATCAAGACTAAGGGACTGATAAATACTGACATCTGTACAAATCGTGGTGCAGATATTATCACTTTGATCAAGGTCATAGAAGGGAAGAACTTGGCAGATTATAAATCAATTATTATCCACATTGGAGGAAATGATCTTAGCAATGGTTACGATTTAAACTCGATATATGAAAACTATCTGTCCTTACTGTATCTACTTCGAGCCAAATCAAATAAGGATACAGTCTTGATGGTTTCAGGTATGCCTCCCCGATGGGGAACAAATGTTCAAGCATTAAATATGCTACTGAAAGACCTGTGTGATAATCTTAATCTACAGTTCATTGACCATACTATGGAATTTCATGACACAAATGGTTATGTCAAACATGAGCTGCTTCACTCTGATGGAATACATCTATCAAAGAAAGGGACCTCAACCTTCCTTCACAATATCAATAACTATGTTCAAATTATGAGGTCACGTGTGAAATCAACATGGTACTGTTTCTACTGTGGGGAAGGTGGACACAACAAACAGACCTGTAGACATGGCCAGGCAGTACTGTGTTATTGTTGTAATAGCTATGGACATAAGGAAAAATTCTGTAAACTTTATTCATGTTAGGAAGATGGCAAAGATGACCTAGCCATAAATTTATCCCCCCTCATAAAGTTCAATTACTCAACAGATATTATTATAAATACATCAAATAAATTTGTGACTTTAAACATGATATGCTCACAATGTGATGACTTTCCTTGCTTGTGTCATAAAAATAATAATGCTACTGACCCTGTTATAACTTACCAACAAATAAAATCATGCAAATCAATTAAGAATAATAATAAAACTGTCAAAAATAACATACTATGTAATAGGAATACAAATAAATGCTGTAATGCTCAACAGGTATCTGTGCCATCTTTTAAGCAGAACATATCATTATGTACTAACGTAACAGTATTGTACAAGTCCCCTGAGGCCAATTATATCCACAACTTCATTGTATGCATGTTTACTTGTTATATTATGATTGTATCTTGCTTACATGCTGTTTTTCATGAAACTGTTATGTTTAAAAAGGATCACCTACCATTTAATGTAAATAACATAACACTAAATATTTATAACTTTAACAACCACAAAGGCATCAAAATCTGTTCCCACAACATAAATAGATTGGAAAGTAAGTTTGATGAAATTAAATACAATCTTCTTTTTACTAAAAATCCACCAGAAATAATCGGTCTCTGTGAGACTTTCCTAAATGAAACAAAACTAAATGAAACATTACTAATTCCTGGATATATATTGCAAAGAAAAGATAGGCAATTAAGTGGAGGTGGTGGATGGGTTGTGTATTTTTCTGAAAACATATCATTTGTTAGAAAAACTGAACTTGAAACTAGTGATATTGAAAGTATGTGGTTTGAAGTTAAACCATCACATAAGAAATCTTTCCTGTTATGTTTCGTTTACAGACAACCAACATCACCAATCAGCTGGATTGATAAATTTGAAATTGAAGTATCCAGTGCAATTAACTTAAATTCAGATGTTATACTTACTGGTGATTTTAATATGGACCTTTTACCACCAAGCAAACCACCCCAAAAATGGTTAAATTTTTTAGAAACATACCACCTTTATCAATTAATTAATGAACCCAGTAGAATTACTAAAGATTCTAAAACTCTTATAGATCATATGTATGTTACAAATGTCAATATGATCCAAGAATCACATGTTGTCCAATATTCCCTAAGTGATCATTATCCGGTATGTTTAACAAGACAAGAGAAAATCTTTAATAGAAAACACACTCATACTACAATCTCCTATAGAAATTTTAAGAATTTCAGTGAAGATGAATTTCTTTATGACTTGTCAAATGCCCCTTTTCATTTTGTTGAACAACAAGATGACCCATCATTAGCTTTGGAAATCTGGTACAATATTTTTAATGCAGTCATAGATAAACATGCCCCAATTTTATCTAAGCGTGTCAAGGTAGAAAGACAACCTGACTGGTACAACAGTGACATAATGCATGCAAGACAAATGAGAGACAAATACAACAGATTAGGGTTATGGGATGAATATAAATTTTGGAGAAATAAAACAAAACAAATATTGGATGATTCTAAGAAACAATATTACAGTAAAATCATTAAAGATTCTAAAGACCCTAAAATTTTATGGAAATGTCTTCACAGTCTTAATCCATCAAACCCTTTAAAACCAAATGAACTTCTGAATGACAATGACCAAAAAATAACAGATCCAAAAGAAATAGCAGATACTTTTAATAATTTTTTTACTTCCTGTGTTCAAAACCTTAAAAATGAAACAAATACTTTAAATAAAGGTATGTGTACTAACTTCCATCAATTAAGCAACTTTGTAAAAATGAGACTCCCAACTAGCAAAACATTCTTAATTCCTCCAGTTGAAGTAAATACAATTTACAATGAAATAACAAAATTAGATGCTAACAAGTCCCCTGGAACTGATAACATTGGACCAAGAATACTTAAAATAAGTGCCCAAATAATTGCCACAACCTTAACATATATTTTTAATAGAATAATAGATACGGGTACCTATCCTAAAATTTTAAAGAATGCCAAAGTAACACCAGTTTTTAAAACTGGTGAGAGATTTTTAGCCTCAAACTATAGACCTATCTCAGTGTTGCCTACATTGACTAAGCTGATAGAAAAGCATTTATCACAGCATTTATATAAATTTTTAATAAAATTCAATCTCTTACACCCTGCCCAATCAGGTTTCAGACCAAATCATTCGTGTCAAACTGCCCTTATAAACATTATTGACAAATGGCTTCAAGAAATCAATAATGGAAACATAAATCTGGCTGTTCTTTTAGATTTTCAAAAAGCATTTGATGTTGTCGATCATGAAATTTTATGTAGTAAATTGAAAATATATGGGTTTGATAAAAATAGTATTGCACTTTTCAAATCATATCTTCATGGCAGAACACAGCAAGTCCAAATTGGAAATACCAAATCAGATCAACTTCCAATAAATTTTGGTGTACCTCAGGGTTCCATACTAGGCCCTCTTTTATTCATAATATATATAAATGATCTCCCTTTATATATTAAAAATTGTCAAACTGACATGTACGCTGATGATTCCACTATACACACATCAGGTTCAAATATCAAAGAGCTACAGGTTAAAATACAACAAGATTTAAATTGTGTAGAACAATGGTGTCATGAAAATAACATGTTCATAAATTCAAATAAAACAAAATGTATGATAATTGGAACTAGACAAAAACTTTCCTCACAAGAGAATGAACTTTGCCTTACAATTTCTTCCAATAAACTACAAAATTCGACATGTGAAAAATTGTTAGGAATAAAAGTAGACCAACAACTAAATTGGTCCAGTCAGGTAGATGTAGTCTGTTCCACAATTTCATCTAGAATTTATCTTCTTTCAAAAATCAAGCAATATTTAAATCTCGAATTAAGAAAATTATTTTACAATGGATATATTCTACCCCTAATAGATTACTGTTGTATAATATGGGGCAGCTGTAATAATGAAGGACTAAACAGAATTTTAAAACTGCAAAAAAGAGCAGCACGACTTATTATGGATGCTGATCCATTAACACCTTCAGAACCTTTATTTAAATATCTTGGCTGGATGAAAATTGAAGAAAGAATTAAATATCACAAATGTCTACTTACTTTCAAATGCTTAAAAAATGAGGCTCCAGATTACCTTAATAAAAATTTTTCGTATATTTCTGAAACGAACCCATATGCTCTAAGAAATGCCTTAAAAGGAAATCTCAATGTCCCTAAACCAAAAACTGAACAATTCAAAAAATCTTTTGTATATTCAGCCCCTTTGCTATGGAATAACTTACCACTTTCAGTGCGTGAATCTATTAGCACCAATTTATTCAAGACAAATATTAAAAACTACTTATTATATTCTTCAGACCATCAGGACAATGTATAATTTTCACCAATTTGTATGTTACTTTCTGTATACTTGTATATTTTCTGTATATGCAATGTATAACTTTTCACCAATTTGTATGTTACTTTCTGTATACTTGTATATTTTCTGTATATGCAATGTTTATAATTGTCTCACAATTTGATCAATTTATGCTGTATTACATTATTTTCTTTAGTTTAATATGAGGGCCTCAGGGAAGATTAGTGTAGCTAACTGAGTTTACCCTCATAAAATAAAGTATTATTATTATTATTATTATTATTATTATTATTATTATTATTATGCCAACTGGAAATTCAAAATGGCCGCCAAGACAGGACTTAGTTTAACATTGGACCCTATGGGAAAATGTTTAAAAGGCTTCTTCTCTGAAACCGGTTAACCAATGGAAACAAAAACTTACTAGCAATATTGTTTGGATGGTCCTCTATAAAGTTTGTGTTTTTTATGACAATTGGAAATTCAAAATGGCCGCCAACACATGACTTAGTTTAACATTGGACCCTATGGGAAAAATGTTTAAAGGGGCTTCTTCTCTGAAACTGGTTAACCAATCAAATCAAAACTTACTACCAATATTGTTTGGATGGTCCTCTATAAAATTTATGTTTTTTATGACAATAGGAAATTCAAAATGGCCTCCAATGCAGGACTTAGTTTAACATAGGACCCTATGGGGAAAAGTTAAAAAAAGGTGTCTTCTCTGAAACTGGTTAACCAATGTAAACAAAACTTACTAGCAATATTGTTTGGATGGTCCTCTATAAAATTTATGTTTTTTATGACAATAGGAAATTCAAAATGGCCACCAATGCAGGAAGTAGTTTAACATAGGACCCTATGGGAAAAAAGTTAAAAAGGCTTCTTCTTTGAAACCGGTTAACCAATCAAAGCAAAACTTTTCAGCAATATTGTTTGGATGGTCCTCTATAAAGTTCATGTTTTTTATCCCAATCGGAAATTCAAAATGTCCGCCACCGCAAGACTTGGTTTAACATTGGACCGTATGGGAAAAAAGTTTAAAAAGGTTTCTTCTCTGAAACCAATTAACCAATGGAAACAAAACTTACTACCAATATTATTTTAGATGGTCCTTTATAAAGTTTGTATTTTTTATGCCAATTGGAAAATCAGCCACCACCGCAAGACTTAGTTTAACATAGGACCATATGGGAAAAATTTTTCAAAGGCTTCTTCTCTAAAACTGGTTAACCAATGGTAACAATACTTACTAGCAATATTGTTTGGATGTCCTCTGTGAAGTTTATGTTTTTTATGCCAATAGGAAAATCAAAATGGCCACCACAGCATTACATAGATTACTTAGTTTAATATAGGACCCTATTGGCAAATTAAAAAAATATCTTCTTCTCTATAAAACCGGTTAACCAATGGAAACAAAACTTTCTAGCAATATTGTTTGGATGGTCCTCTTTAAAGATTATTGAAAATTACAGGACTTCGTTTAACATCAGGGAAATGCAACCTTTATTGCCTATAAAATCAGGTGAGCGATACAGGCTCTTAAGAGCCTCTGGTTTCAGATCCTAGTCTATAGCAGATTATCTTATTGATATATACAAAAATTAAAAGTTTATTAGATAACTAATTAATGTTCTTACTTTAAAAAAAAATCCTAAGCAGTGCAAGGTTCCGACAGTGTATTAAAATTTGAAACGATTGTATTATCAATGCTTAATTTTAACCATAAAGAGTGTCCATCAACACTGCACGTTTATTGTTTAATAAACATCTTAATTAAGGCCACATTTTAAAAAATGTTGGTTTGCCATAGCCCGAGGGGCATAAAAAAGATTGGGTTGGTAGGTAGACTTTTTTTTTGTAGCGCTGCCATGTATAGAACACTAAAATGACTGTTATTAATCCAAGAAGTAAATGGTGTTAGGTGTGCATCTTTCATGGATTGTTTTGCCCCGTGCGGGATCCGGGTGGCTAAAAGAATAGACCGCAGTCGCGCTAGCTTGTCGTAAAAGGCGACTAAATAGCACCCAGTGCCCTGACCGGCGTGTCAGGTCGGTTTGCCTAAAGACTGACTGGGATGTCTGCCCCAGGTGGTTGAATGGGGTACCACTGGCAAGCTGGGGTTGTCAGGACATAATACGGAAAGCCTGACCGCAAACCATATTAGTGCACTGTGTTGGGAAAAATGCCACGTTCCTCGCACGTTAAAGAACGCTGCTGTAGTATTCGCTATGAGTAGGGATTTCGATCCCGCTACAGGAGGCTAAATTGCCCGACCCTATCAATCCTCATATTTGCCAGTGGCAATCTAAAATCCGTTACCCCTATTTTTCCTTGTGTCCCATCCCATTTTCATTCATCATCATTTCATGCTCATTTTATCATCCATCTCATGTTCATCGCCTAAATATAGCTGAAATATTGCTGCTCGGGCGTTAAACACCATTAATCAATCAATCAATCAATCAATCATGGATTGTTTTAAAAAGACACCCGAGCATAGTGTTATTGGATGATCTCGGGGCAGATCAGATTCTTTTTAATTTTAATTAATTTTCTTTTCAGGCGATTGTTGTTGTTGTCCATGTAGAACGAATAATTGTATCCTCGCTTTTTTTGGCGAGGGTACGAATTTAGTCCCATTACTCGTAATGTAGCAGAGCAGGAGTGAATCACTCCCGGCACTTTTATGTCCAAAAGAAGTTGCATATACATGTACAATCAGACATGGTTGATCTTGATATCTTTCGACAGTGTCACCATTTTTAGCTCACCTGACCCGAAGGGTCATGTGAGCTATTGTTATCACTTTGCGTCCGTCGTCATCGTCGTCGTCGTCGTCGGCGTCTGTAAACTTTTTACATTTTAATCTTCTTCTCTGAAACCACTTGGCCAATTGAAACCAAACTTGGCCATAATGTTCATTGGATGGACCTTTACAAAGTTTGTGTTTTTTATTTTGATTGGTAAACCAATATGGCCGCCACCTCTATACTTAGTTTAACATAGGACCCTATGGGAAAAAAGTTTAAAAGGGCTTCTTCTCTGAAACCGTTTAACCAATCAAAACAAAACTTACCAGCAATATTGTTTGGATGGTCCTCTATAAAGTTTGTGTTTTTGATGGGAATTGGAAATTCAAAATGGCCGCCACCGCAGGACTTAGTTTAACATAGAACCCTATGGGAAAAAGTTTTAAAAGGCTTCTTCTCTGAAACCAGTTAATCAATGGAAACAAAAACTTACTAGCAATATTGTTTAGATGGTCCTCTATAAAGTTTGTGTTTTTTATGGCAATTGGAAATTCAAAATGGCTGCCACCGCAGGACTTAATTTAACATAGGACCCTATGGGAAAAGTTTGAAAGGCTTCTTTTCTGAAACCGGTCAACCAATGGAAACAAAACTTACTAGCAATATTGTTTGGATGGTCCTCTATAAAGTTAATGTTTTTTATCCCAATCAGAAATTCAAAATGGCCGCCACCGCAGGACTTTGTTTAACATTCAACCCTATGAGAAAAAAGTTTAAAAGGGCTTCTTCTCTGAAACCGTTTAACCAATCAAAACAAAACTTACTAGCAATATTGTTTGGATGGTCCTCTATAAAGTTTATGTTTTTTATGGCAATTGGAAATTCAAAATGGCCGCTACCGCAGGACTTAGTTTAACATAGGACCCTATGGGAAAAAGTTTTTAAAGGCTTCTTCTCTGAAACCGGTTAATCAATGGAAACAAAAACTTACTAGCAATATTGTTTGGATGGTCCTCTATAAAGTTTATGTTTTTAATGGCAATTGGAAATTCAAAATGGCCGCTACCGCAGGACTTAGTTTAACATACTAGTAGGACCTAAGGGAAAAAGTTTTTAAAGGCTTCTTCTATGAAACCGGTTAATCAATGGAAAAAAAAACTTACTAGCAATATTGTTTGGATGGTCCTTTATAAAGTTTATGTTTTTTTTTTCATGGCAATTGGAAATTCAAAATGGCCGCCACCGCCGCAGGACTTAGTTTAACATAGGACCCTATGGGCAAATAAAAAAAATCTTCTCTATACAACCGGTTAACCAATGAAACAAAGCTTTCTAGTAATATTGTTTAGATGGTCCTAATTAAAGTTTATTGAAAATTACAGGACTTATTTTAACATCAGGGAAATGCCATCTTCATTTCCTATAAAATCAGGTGAGCGATACAGGCTCTTAAGAGCCTCTGGTTTTTTTATCGGTTTCCCATTTAAAATCAATCATTATTGATACTTGATGATAGTTATTGCCGTTTTTAATAACCGGCTGTGCATTGCGTATTACTTGCTTCATTCCCATTTAGCCAACTTTTTAGGTCACTTGACCCGAAGGGTCATGTGAGCTATTGCCATCACTTGGCGTCCGTCGTCGTCGTCCGTCGTCGTCGTCTTCGTTAACTTTTCTTTAAAAATCTTCTCCTCCAAAACCACTGAAGGGATTGCTTTGAAACTTTGCACACATCATCAGTAAAATGTCCTCTGCCAAGTTTGCACAAATCATGGCCTCAGACCAACCAACATGGCCACCATGGCTAAAAATAGAACAGGTAGGTCAAAATACAGTTTTTGGCTTATAGTTAAAAAAGTATAACAGATACAGGAAAACCAAAGAGACTTTCCTTCTTCAGCATCAAAAGCTCTACAAAACACTCCATTGGGTCAAAGTTGTATGACGACTCCTTGTAGGAGTTATTGCCCTTTAATTGTTGAAATTGATGATTTTTGCCATTTTCGCCTCAAAATCTTGAAAATTATTAGAACTAGAGAAAAAGTAAGCATTGCTTAATTGTTCTGCTCTATGAGGGCTACAAAATTGGCTTTAGAGTCAAGATTGCCTGATTTACCGTTTAAGAGTTATTCCCCTTGAACTGTTTATTTTAATCGGTTTTAATTGATTTGTTAAAATCTTCTCCTCTGAAACCACTGAAAGTACTGCTTTGAAACTTTGTACACATCATCCGTCAAATGTACCCAACCAAGTTTGCACCAACCATGGCCGCAGATTAACCAACGTGGCCGCCATGGCTAAAAAAAGACCGGGGGGGTCAAAATACAATTTTTGGCTTATAGTTCAAAAAGTATAACAGATACAGGAAAACCGAAGAGACATGCCTTTATCGGCATCAAAAGCTCTACGAAACACTCTATTGGATCAAAGTTGTATGATGACCCCCTTATAGGAGTTAATGCCCTATTTAATTGTCGAAATTGATTATTTTTGACATTTTTGCCTCAAAATCTTGAAAATTATTAGATCTAGAGAAAAAGTTAGCATTGCTTAATTGTTCTGCTCTATGAGGGCTACAAAAATGACTTAGGGTTAAGATTGTCTGATGAACCGTTTAAGAGTTATTCCCCTTGAACTGTTTTTTTTAATTGGTTTTAATTGATTTTTTAAAAATCTTCTCCTCTGAAACCACTGAAAGTACTGCTTTGAAACTTTGTACACATCATCCGTCAAATGTCTCAACCAAGTTTGCACCAACCATGGCTGCAGATTAACCAACATGGCCACCATGGCTAAAAATAGAATGGAGGGGGGGGGAGGGCAAAATACAGTTTTTTGCTTATATTTAAAAAGTGTAACAGATACAGGAAAACCGAAGAGACATGCCTTCATCTGCATCAAAAGCTCTACGAAACACTCCATTGGGTTGAAGTTGTATGAGGACTCCTTATAGGAGGTATTGCCCTTTAATTGTCAAAATTGATTATTTTTGACATTTTTTGCCTCAAAATCTTGAAAATTATTAGAACTAGAGAAATAGTTAGCATTGGTTAATTGTTCTGCTCTATGAGGGCTACAAAAATGACTTAGGGTCAAAATTGTCTGATGAACCGTTTAGGAATTATTCTCCTTGAACATTTTTTTAATCAATTTTACTTGATTTTAAAAATCTTCTCCTCTTTAACCCATTAAAGGACTGCTTTGAAATATTGCACACATCATCTTTAGGACGTCCTCTACCAAAATTGTGCAAATCATGACACCTGACTACCTACATAGCTACGTTGGCTTAAAATATAAAATTGGGTTGGGGGGGGGGGGAGAATCAAGAGAGTTTTCGACTGATAGTTAAAACAGTATAACAGGTACAGCAAATTTGAAGTGAACCTCCCTTCTCCCTCTAAGCAACAAAAGCTCCTCCTTATAGGAATTATTTCCCTTAAAAGGTCAAAATTAATGACTTTTGCAGAAGTGTTGGGCAATTCCTTATAGGAAAGAAAAGCTGGATAAAAAAGGGTTGTTTGGTTTCAGGTTCAGGTGAGCCTCTAGTTAAAATTTTAGGTACTACAGGTAAAAAATTAAAGTTGGCTAGATGGGATGAAAAGCAATTAAGAACAAAAGAAAATTTAATTAGTGCTTGGCATGTGTGTCACCTGAAACTTGGGTCAGTAAATTTTGTCCTGGTATTGGATGGATTGTATTTTGTTGAGTTTTTATTGTTTATTTTCATCATTATTCTTGGCGGTAGAAGTTTGTGTTGCATTTTAAAAACCCTCTCTTTTATCCAAAGCATTTTTAAAGGAACTAGTTTTATACAATTATTTTATTTTATGTATTTCATGTACCATTACAGTCGCGGATCCAGGGGGGAGGCGTATGCCCCCTACGCCCCCCTGGATCCTTTAAAAAAAGGGAAAGGAAAAAAAGAGAACAGGGAGGGTAAAAACCAGCGCCAAAGGCAAAAATGTAATTCCTGCTCGTCCTCGCCATAAATTAATGCATTAACGGTACTAATTCGTTTATTATGATATCTCTGTTGTATACTGTACCAAATAAAGGTTACTGAACACTATAAAAACCTTGTGTTAAATAAATTCATTTTGATGCTTGGAACTTGAGAGAATGCAGGATTTTGCACCATTTATTCGAGAGCTTCTGGGGGCCGTAAATGCGCCTCTTCGTGGCCCTCCTTTTCCGATATCCACTTTTTATGCCCCCCTTTTGAAAATCATGTATCGGCCTCTGCATTATGCATATTCAACTTGACATGTACTTAAACAGTAAATAAATGTCAATTATCCTAATTTAAGTAGATGCACAACTGCATCTGTATACTGAAGTATTTCGATGTCACCCTGTTGAAGTCTCTGCTTCAGACAATCAAGTCTTGAGTCAATGGTGCAATACTTCAGTTTCCTTATCTTTCGTTTACCACCTGTAGAGTACTGAATGAGTTGGATTTCGTTGGCCTTGTGGAGGTGGTTGTTAAGTTTGTGGTGCCACCCTTTGAAGTGGTTGGTAGTACGTGGTCCTACTGTTGTATGGTGATGCCATCTGTCTGGTGTTGTCTCTACCCAGTTAGTGGTCATGTAGTGATTAAAACTGGTGATCTTAGGATCATCAATCTGGAAGTCATCCAAGCATGTAACCCGTATATACATCTACCAACAGAAGCAGATGCTCGATCTTCTGACATGCTGATGCAGTAATGGGTTGTGTTTGTATTCTTCTGTTGGACCAAGTTTTTGTACTTTCTATCTGAATTTGATGGTGGGTGGTTGTGGTCTCTGGGAAAGCTAGTAACCAGATTGTTTCTTGTGTTTGCAGTTCCAGGATGATTATTCAATTCAACTCTTACTTTTGCATTAGCCACTTTTGTTTGACAATGATAAATTTCAGTCAGTCAGGTATTTATATATGTTTCATTGGCTTGTATGAGTTGAACGTTAGCTCATTGTCAAATTATTTTGAGTATCATTTATTTCATAACTATCATTTATTTATTTAATTATTTTGCTTAATGAGTGAGAACTACAATTATTTTGAGTATCATTTATTTCATAACTATCATTTATTTATTTAATAATTTTGCTTGATGAATGAAAACTATTTTTATTTCATAACTATCATTTATTTATTTAAAAATTAAATTATATTTATTTGCTTTATTTTTTCATAAAATATCAGAAACCTGGCCTGGAACAAAATTTACCTATTACGACTGAATAATTGCTAAATAAACAAGTCAACAGGTGAACAAAATAAAAGTTGAATAAATGGGAATACCTGAATTTTAAAAAGTTGGCTAAATGGGAAGACACATATTAATTGACATTAGTGTCTCTTTTTAATTGTGTTAACTACATGAAAAACATTGAGAAACACGAAACTGAATGGAGTGTTGCATCTTGGGTAATACATATGTAAATTACTGGATTCTGACTACGGAATGGTTGTTATAGTATGCAAATTAGCACGTTTATAATAAAATTAGGTCACATTATCCTTATATGGAAAAATGATCAACATTGCATTTCCCACGTGCATCTTCAAAGACGAAAAAAGAAATTTCTTCAGTAAAGATCGTTTCCCGCTAGTTTCGCCAGGGACTGTCTATACTAAGTCTAAGTTAGTATAGACTGTCCCTGGTTTCGCTATGTCTAAAGCTTTAATAATGTACAGATGATGAATATTATGTTTGAATTTTGTATAAATAAACCGAAGTTGGAATTTTTTATTTGCCTTATTACGAACAATAGGACTGTATTCTGCAGTTAATCCAACAAATCACAAAAGGATTATAACGGCAGTAAAATTCGGCCCATCGTCCATGCTGCCGGGACAGTTAGAATATACTACATCGCAAGTGCGCTTTAAATAAGCGGTAATACCTGCAATTCCCAAGCGCTTTGATGATCATAAACTAAATCAGAATCGGAAACGGTAACGGACCTGTAAAATATCCGGTCGGAAATTTGAAAAAAAAAGTTACCAGCATTTATGTCAATAAAAACTTTTGACTCCGGGAGTTAAAATCGGGTCGGTCGGGCTATGGTTAACAAACTATTTTTTATTTATGGCCTAAAGCATGTTTGCCGCCCGAGTGATTGCTACCTGCTGAGAATCTGACGAAATAGGTAAATATGTAATCACGCATCAAAACGGAATTGACATGATGGAAATTCGTACGAGTCTGACAACTGACACGGACACGTACAAGGACACGTTAGATGTTGAAAAGGCGCGTCCAGAACTGAAAAGACATGTACATTATGCATCTAGAGGCATTGCGAGGATCCCTGATAGCTATATTGGCTTAAAATAGAAAGGGGGAGGGGGGTGGGGTGAAGAGAGTTTTTGGCTGATAGTAAAACAGTGAAAAGTATAACAGTTACAGCAAATTTGAAGTGAACCTGAAATTAATGACTTTTGCAGAAGTGGTGGGCAATTCCTTATAGGAAAGGAAAGCTGGATAAAAAAGGGTTGCTTGGCATCAGGTTCAGGTGGGCGATACAGGCTGCTGGGAGCCTCTAGTTATATTTTTTAAAGATACATAAATAATATACGTGTGTTTTGAGATATTAAGATAGTGACGTTTTCAGCAATATATGTTTGTGACTATTTCCATTTGTAGATCAATTTTTAGAACAGCGTAGTGTTCTGGATATGTTTGTCAACTTATAGCTGAGATAATTGGTCGAAGTTTGATGATATAAAGTTACACTATTGTGCTGCCACTCTATAAATCCAGCATCAATTTTCATCGTGTACAAGTTAGACTCATGCATGTTCTTGTTATGATATCTTCGGAAATTGCTCTATTGGCATGAAACAACATCTGACCTTGAATGCTTTGAAGCACTTTATATGTAATTTTTGTATGTCATTTTCAGTTTGTTGACACTTCACACATTTTATTTATAAAATTACTTATATTTCCATTACAGAATATTTCACTAAACCATTGGGTACTATGACATGTATTGAGGGAGAAACTGTTCAGTTTGAATGTGAAGTACTTGATGACAGTCAGACAGCCTTGTGGTTCAAAGATAAGACTGAATTGAGCTCGTTAGACAAATATAAAGTGGTGAGAGATGGAAAACTTCACAGACTTGTTGTTAAAAATGTACGGCTTGATGATAAAGGAGAATACTCTGTCCAGATAAAACACTGTGTTCGACGGACAGGACTTACAGTACAAGGTTAGACCATAAACAGTCTCGGCCAACACTTAACAAATAACTCTGTGCTGCCTGGACAGCACAACTTCTAAACTATTGACAATAATTTATTCAAGCTTTATAAATGTCGTCTTTACAAACTGCTGCTCTGCAACATTTATTTTTATTCCCTACTTGCTGTAAAAAAGATTTATCTCCCATATGCAGAGTTGTCTGTCCTTAAGAGCAGGTACTTTATATTACCTACTGTGGATAAAAAAAAACTGTTTTTCTCCACACATAGCAGAGCCTCTGGTTAAATTAATGATGTAAAAACTAGTTCTGCAGTGTATTTTATAGTTGCACTGGAACAATCAAGACATTAATTGTTTAGAAAAAAATAAAACTATATCTGTCCCCTATCTGTTCAGTACCAGATACCTGCTGTTAGGAAAGACAACTCTTGCTGGTAAGTCTCTTTCATGTCTACATGCACATGTTGTGAACAAAATATGCATGACATTGTCTGGAAACAATTCTGAATCCATTAATAAATCAAATTATAAAGCAGAGACTTTGACTTCTGGTGTGATGATGGCTGTGATTGTTCGTTTTAAATATTATCATCTTTGTACATGTACATAATCCATTCTAAATGTTATTAGTGGAAAGTTTACTAGAGTTGCCTACCCTTCTGGAGCAGTTTAAAAGGCTTCTTCTCTGAAAACGGTTAACCAATGGAAACAAAACTAACTAGCAATATTGTTTGGATGGTCCTCTTTAAAGTTTGTGTTTTTTATGCCAATTGGAAAATCAAAATGGACGCCACCGCAGAACTTAGTTTAACATTGGACCCTATGGGGAAAAGTTAAAAAAGGCGTCTTCTCTGAAACCGGTTTACCAATGTAAACAAAACTTACTAGCAATATTGTTTGGATGGTCCTCTATAAAGTTAATGTTTTTATTATGACAATTGGAAATTCAAAATGGCCACCAACAAAGGACGTAGTTTAACATAGGACCCTATGGGAAAAAAGTTAAAAAAGGTTCTTCTTTGAAACCAGCTAACCAATAGAAACAAAACTTACTAGCAATATTGTTTGGATGGTCCTCTATAAAGTTCATGTTTTTCATCCCAACCGGAAATTCAAAATGGCCGCCACCGCAGGACTTGGTTTAACATTGGACCCTATGGGAATAGTTTAAAAAAGGCTTCTTCTCTGAAACCGTTTAACCAATGGAAACAAAACTTACTACCAATATTATTTTGGATGGTCATTTATAAAGTTTGTGTTTTTATGCCAATTGGAAAATCAAAATGGCCACCACAGCAGGACTTAGTTTAACATAGGACCCTTTGGGAACAATTTTAGAAAGGCGTCTTCTCTAAAACCAGTTAACCAATGGAAACAAAATTTACTAGCAATATTGTTTGGATGGTCCTCTTTGAAGTTTATGTTTTTTATTCCTATAGGAATATCAAAACTGCCACCACAGCATTACATAGATTAACAGTAGACCCTTTGGGAAAAAAGTTAAAAATTCTTCTTCTTTGAAACCAGTTAACCAATCGAAACAAAACTTACTAGCAATATTGTTTGGATGGTCCTCTATAAAGTTCATGTTTTTTATACCAACCGGAAATTTAAAATGGCCACCACTGCAGGACTTGGTTTATCATTGGACCCTATGGGAAAAGTTTAAAAAAGGCTTCTTCTCTGAAACCGTTTAACCAATGGAAACAAAACTTACTACCAATATTATTTTGGATGGTCCTCTATAAAGTTTGTGTCTTTTATGGCAATTGGAAATTCAAAATGGCTGCCATCGCATGACTTAGATAACATTGAACCCTTTGGGAAAAAGTTTAAAAGGCTTCTTCTCTGAAAACGGTTAACCAATGGAAACAAAACTAACTAGCAATATTGTTTGGATGGTCCTCTTTAAAGTTTGTGTTTTTTATGCCAATTGGAAAATCAAAATGGACGCCACCGCAGAACTTAGTTTAACATTGGACCCTATGGGGAAAAGTTAAAAAAGGCGTCTTCTCTGAAACCGGTTTACCAATGTAAACAAAACTTACTAGCAATATTGTTTGGATGGTCCTCTATAAAGTTAATGTTTTTATTATGACAATTGGAAATTCAAAATGGCCACCAACAAAGGACGTAGTTTAACATAGGACCCTATGGGAAAAAAGTTAAAAAAGGTTCTTCTTTGAAACCAGCTAACCAATAGAAACAAAACTTACTAGCAATATTGTTTGGATGGTCCTCTATAAAGTTCATGTTTTTCATCCCAACCGGAAATTCAAAATGGCCGCCACCGCAGGACTTGGTTTAACATTGGACCCTATGGGAATAGTTTAAAAAAGGCTTCTTCTCTGAAACCGTTTAACCAATGGAAACAAAACTTACTACCAATATTATTTTGGATGGTCATTTATAAAGTTTGTGTTTTTATGCCAATTGGAAAATCAAAATGGCCACCACAGCAGGACTTAGTTTAACATAGGACCCTTTGGGAACAATTTTAGAAAGGCGTCTTCTCTAAAACCAGTTAACCAATGGAAACAAAATTTACTAGCAATATTGTTTGGATGGTCCTCTTTGAAGTTTATGTTTTTTATTCCTATAGGAATATCAAAACTGCCACCACAGCATTACATAGATTAACAGTAGACCCTTTGGGAAAAAAGTTAAAAATTCTTCTTCTTTGAAACCAGTTAACCAATCGAAACAAAACTTACTAGCAATATTGTTTGGATGGTCCTCTATAAAGTTCATGTTTTTTATACCAACCGGAAATTTAAAATGGCCACCACTGCAGGACTTGGTTTATCATTGGACCCTATGGGAAAAGTTTAAAAAAGGCTTCTTCTCTGAAACCGTTTAACCAATGGAAACAAAACTTACTACCAATATTATTTTGGATGGTCATTTATAAAGTTTGTGTTTTTTATGCCAATTGGAAAATCAAAATGGCCACCACAGCAGGACTTAGTTTAACATAGGACCCTTTGGGAACAATTTTAAAAAGGCTTCTTCTCTAAAACCAGTTAACCAATGGAAACAAAATTTACTAGCAATATTGTTTGGATGGTCCTCTTTGAAGTTTATGTTTTTTATGCCCATAGGAAAATCAAAATTGCCACCACAGCATTACATAGATTAACAGTAGACCCTAGATTAACAGTAGACCCTATGGGAAAAAGTTTTATAAGGTTTCTTTTCTGAAACTGATAAACCAATGGAAACAAAACTTACTGACAATATTGTTTGGATGGTCTTCTTTAAAGTTTATGTTTTTTATTGCCAATTGGAAATTTAAAATGGCCACCGCCACAGGACTTAGTTTAACAGAGGACCCTATGGGCAAATAAAAAGATCTTCAAGATCTTCTCTATACAACCGGTTAACCAATGGAAACAAAACTTTCTTGAAATATTGTTTGGATGGTCCTATTTAAAGTTTATTGTTTTTGTTGTAATATTGTTACTTCATTACCACACTCATGTTTGTATGTTATTGTCAATTTATATATTTTTGTTTATTAATTTGTAATTTTTTCATGAGGGCCTCAGGGAAGATTAGTTGTATTGCTAACTGTGTAACCCTCTTTAAATAAAGTCATTATTATTATTATTATTTATTGAAAGTTACAGGACTTACTTCAACATCAGGGAAATGCCATCTTCATTGCCTATAAAATCAGGTGAGCGATACAGGCTCTTAAGAGCCTCTGGTTTGTTTTGTTATTGTCCTCTCTTGTTTATTCATGGTTTTGTCTGTCCTAAATACTCCTAGGTATGATGTTCGATTCTTTTTTCTTGCATCAACAGCTTATAGAAATATTGGTTGGTTGAATAGGTTTCAATTCAATTTATCAGCTATATGATGGGTTCCAGTTTTTATTAGAGGAGAATGGCATAGTATCAGTTTATAACCCTGACCTTTGGTAGGAAAACTGGCTATCCTTGTCAATAAAGGTTAAAGTCGTACAGTGAGACTCGAACCCGCTATCTCATTGTCGACAGGCACGTAATCAGAAGTACATGATTAACTGCCTTTCACTGGGCCACCAAGGCCCTGCTTATATAGATGATGAAAACGTTTATCGATATAAGTTTATTATCCTAAATAGAGTTGTGTAAAAACATGACTTTTTATGATGGTTGTGGTTCACAGAGAGGGATGAAATGCCAACAAATTTATTCTTTAATTTAATTTTTTTTAATTTGGTACATTCATCAAACATGTACATATAAGTGAGTTCGGACAGTTCCATTAACGATTTTATTGTGGGTATTAATATACCGTATATCGGGTTATTTTGGCGGTTGGAAATTTTGGTGGTTTTCCAGTTTTTTTAGCAGGTTTTATTTTGGCGTTTTTTATTTTGGTGTTTTTCAAGTTTTACCACCAATAAAAGAAACGGTATTTTATTTTCAATATATTCATATTTATAGCAAATAAAGATATTTAAATAAAAATATTTTATTTATTGCTGTTTTAATCCTTTGTGCCCTCAAGTAGTAAATGTTGATTTAACGATCATGAAGGTGTTAATTTTATGATCAATAACAGCAGGCTAATTAACAATTGATAAGACCTGCATATTTATATGTGAATAGAAAATTCATACATTATGTTTTAAAACCTATTCAGGTAATCAATTCAATACAAACGTCCTTAATTACAGTTAGTTTGGTTACGTAACAATCGATGAATGTAACGTTTTAAGTGTATTATTCAGGAAGATGTAAACAGGTAAATTGAAATACTAATTAAAATAAAAATAATGGTCGTACTGTAGTTTTTAGACAACTTTCCATAATCACAAAAAGTATTCAATGTTCTAGGTGTGCCGTTTTCCGCAGCAAACTTTCCGATTTTGAATCGTATGGTCATCATTTTCCTTAGGGGTGGGCAGTGAATCCCTCGACAGATACTTCTAAATCGACATTATTTGTCCAAAGCTGTACTCAAACTGAACAAGTAAATATTTAAATTGATTCGTAGTCAGTTTTACACGTTTCGTATCACAACAACAAATCGATAATAAGTGTAGTGTCAGGTATCAGTCGGTCAGCTTACATTTCTAAAGGTCAACAAATACCGTACCGGTAATTATCGTCTGGAAAAATTGGTCGTTTTAATTTTGGCGACTTTTTCTTCCACGCCAATAAAGCCAAAATAACCATCACGCCAAAATAACCCGATATACGGTATATTAATATGTTTGTTGTCAATGTATTTTAGAATGTCCTACTCGCACATACTTTTAATGAAATAGCTTTCATGGCTATACAGAGGAAGAAACTGACTAAGACATGCTTTGTATAAAACATAAATACACGTTGAGCATCCTATCTGTTGAGAGTGACTGTTATATTTCTTTATTTAATAGAAATCCCCAAAGCCTTCCAACAGTTAAGTGTAAAAGATAAAGAATTATATATGGAAATCATTAAATCTGGGACTGAAACAAGGTACACCATCAGGATAGTTATTATAGGTGAAAATGGAGTCGGTAAAACCTGTCTGCTGAGACGGCTACTAAGACAGAGTATGGCAGGAGTTCAGAGTACAGATGGGGTCGATATACATCGATGTAAAATTAACCTGGGCAATGGTCAATGGATCTTTGATGAAGGTAATTAAAACAATAACTTAGCATATGTTTATAAGAAAATGGCAGACGAACAAGAGCCAAAAGCCAAGGGACAGTTACAAATACGGATATAGACAAACACAACACAAAAACATAAAACACGGAAAAAGAGTATCCTGAACAAGTGCAATTATTATTCAAGAAAAAATAGTTTTTCAAATCATTAAAGTCATTAATGTTATAATATAATGTAACTTCTTAGATTATTTTTATTGTTTTTGATTGCTGTAACTTTGAAAACACATTATATTTTGGCACGCAGTGTCAATTATCTTATTATTTAATGTACATCTCAAGGAAACCAAAACCTGTGAAATGTTTCCTTTATTACTAATTCATGTTACGTCTGCCATTAATTATTCCAGAATACATCAACTTTGATAGTGTATGCACTTTTATATGATTTGTGCTATGCTACATCTTTTTAATATTTGCTTTTATTTCTATTTATTCATATTTTTTACAATTTATAGCCTCATTTGCGTGTACCGAGTCTCTTGCTTTATTTTACAGTGTCAGATAAAAAAAAAGAACTGTTGTTGAGATTGAAAATAGCCAAAAATTCAAGCAATAAACATAAACACTCTTTACTTGAGAATAGCCCCAAGAGGAGCCACTATGTCACTGGTTTGCAAGATGATGAAAACAGTCGTAGTAGTATCAGAGAGACAACTGGTACCAGTCGTAATATTTCTGGAATAAAACCGACAATACAAGATAAGCTTGAAGATGAATCTGTTAACAGTGAATTCAAAGAACAGATGACACAAACACACAATATTCCAGATAATTTAGAATTAAAGGTGGAGAGTACCTCACATCCACGTGATGATTTAATAACTAAATTACTAAACGAAGATGTTTCTCAAGCTTTGAATGATTTTATTAATGGTATTGAAGAAGTGGATATTCCATCTGATGTATTTGTAGAATGTGGACTTTTGGATTTTGCTGGAGAGAAGGAATACTATGCCACTCACCCAATATTCCTCAATCCAAATGCAATACATCTCTTAGTTACCAACATTATGAAAGATGTACAACCGATCAAAACTGAAGATGGCTTTGACAATATTGGAGGTTTGTAGCTTTTCATAAGAATAATATAGTAAGGTATAACTGGTGTTTTCTGCTTTTGAGTACACCAGGTGAGCTTTTGTCATCATTTCACTTGGTGTCCTTTGTCTGTAAACTTTAAAAAAAATCTTCTCCTCTGAACCCACTTTGCCAATTTTTCCAAACTTGGCCACATCCTTAGAGTTCCTAGTTTCAAATTTGTACCCAAGGTGTTGATCAATATACAGTTGGCCGCTGTTACTAAAACAAGAATGTGGCTGTCAATGCATGTTTTTCCTCAATATTTAAAAAATTATAAAAGCTATAGAGAAAACCGTAAGGGCTGTTCCAGCAAAACATACATGGGACGGGGGAAAGGCATTTAAAAATTAGAGGACCCCTATAGAAGTTTAATTTTTTAACTACCATATCATAGAGGTGAATTAAGAAACTTTACAGGCATTGATAGAAGCAAATAAAATAATAATGTTAGTTTTTTCATTTAAATTTGTCAGTGAACGCTCCAAAACATGTATTTATACCCCCCTCAAACTTGTTTGGGGGTGTATATAGGAATCACCCTGTCTGTCTGTCTCTCCGTCTGTCCACAGACCTTGTAAGCACTTCTCCTCCTAAATGGCTTGACAGATTTTGATGAAACTTTACATGAAGGAAGTACATCATATGTAGATGTGCATGAAGAATTTTCGTTGCTGTCGGATATTATTCAGGGGAGATAATTGGACTTGAAGCAAAGCGGGAGGTATCTCCATTCTGACATCACTATATATTTCACACAAGTGTAAATTATAAAGATTCCTAATTTTGGCATACACAATTGTCACCAAAGGCAATTCAAGTTATCCTGTTTGCTAAAAAAAAGATAAAATAAAATAAAAACCTCCTACAAAATGTAAGACCTATTGTAATGCTGTTTTTAGCTCACCTGGACCGAAGGTCCATGTGAGCTATTGCTATCACTTGGCGTCCGTCGTCCGTCGTAAACTTTTTCAAAAATCTTCTCCTCTGAAACCACTGGGCCAATTTTTTTCAAACTTGGCCACAATCATCCTTAGGGTTCCTAGTTTCAAGTTTGTACCCAGGGTGTTGATCAACAGACAAATATGGCTGCTGTTACTAAAAATAGAACATGGGGGTCAACACAGGTTTTTGATCATTATCTAAAAAACTATAATAGCTATAGAGAAAACCGTTACTTCAAATTGATCAGCACATTAAGGTCTACAATAGTTGCTATTAGTGCGAAGTTGTGTATTGGCTTCTTGTAGGAGTTATTGCCCTTTTTTGACGATTTTTGACCAAATTTTTGGTATTTACAATATAACCTGAAAAATATACGAGGTAGAGTGAAACTGTAAATGGCAAAAATGATCAGCAATAAAAGCCCTACAATTCACTTGATTGGTCTGAAATTGTCAAATGACTCCTTATATGAGTTATTGCCCTTAAATGGTAATTTTTTATGAAATTTTCCGTTTTTGTCCTGTAACTTTAAAACTATAACAGCTAGAGTAAAACTGTAAATAGCAAAAATGATCAACAATACAAGCCCTACAAATCACTGAATTAGTCTGAAATTGTCAGATGACTCCTTATAGGAGTTATTGCCCTTAAATGGCAATTTTTAGCTCACCTGACCCAAAGGGTCATGTGAGCTATTGTTATCACTTTGCGTCCGTCGTCGTCGGCGGCGTCGTCGTCGTCGTCGGCGTCTGTAAACTTTTTACATTTTAATCTTCTTCTCTGAAACCACTTGGCCAATTGAAACCAAACTTGGCCATAATGTTCATTGGGTGGACCTTTACAAAGTTTGTGTTTTTTATTTTGATTGGTAAACCAATATGGCCGCCACCTCAAGACTTAGTTTAACATAGGACCCTATGGGAAAAAAGTTAAAAAGGGCTTCTTCTCTGAAACCGTTTAACCAATCAAAACAAAACTTACTAGCAATATTGTTTGGATGGTCCTCTATAAAGTTTGTGTTTTTGATGGGAATTGGAAATTCAAAATGGCCGCCACCGCAGGACTTAGTTTAACATAGAACCCTATGGGAAAAAGTTTTAAAAGGCTTCTTCTCTGAAACCGGTTAATCAATGGAAACAAAAACTTACTAGCAATATTGTTTGGATGGTCCTCTATAAAGTTTGTGTTTTTTATGGCAATTGGAAATTCAAAATGGCTGCCACCGCAGGACTTAATTTAACATAGGACCCTATGGGAAAAAGTTTGAAAGGCTTCTTTTCTGAAACCAGTCAACCAATGGAAACAAAACTTACTAGCAATATTGTTTGGATGGTCCTCTATAAAGTTAATGTTTTTTATCCCAATCGGAAATTCAAAATGGCCGCCACCGCAGGACTTGGTTTAACATTCGACCCTATGAGAAAAAAGTTTAAAAGGGCTTCTTCTCTGAAACCGTTTAACCAATCAAAACAAAACTTTCTAGCAATATTGTTTGGATGGTCCTCTATAAAGTTTATGTTTTTTATGGCAATTGGAAATTCAAAATGGCCGCTACCGCAGGACTTAGTTTAACATAGGACCCTATGGGAAAAAGTTTTTAAAGGCTGCTTCTCTGAAACCGGTTAATCAATGGAAACAAAAACTTACTAGCAATATTGTTTGGATGGTCCTCTATAAAGTTTATGTTTTTTATGGCAATTGGAAATTCAAAATGGCCGCTACCGCAGGACTTAGTTTAACATAGGACCCTATGGGAAAAAGTTTTTAAAGGCTTCTTCTCTGAAACAGGTTAATCAATGGAAACAAAAACTTACTAGCAATATTGTTTGGATGGTCCTTTATAAAGTTTATGTTTTTTATGGCAATTGGAAATTCAAAATGGCCACCACGGCGCAGGACTTAGTTTAACATAGGACCCTATGGGCAAATAAAAAAAATCTTCTATATACAACCGGTTAACCAATGAAACAAAGCTTTCTAGTAATATTGTTTGGATGGTCCTATTTAAAGTTTATTGAAAATTACAGGACTTAGTTTAACATCAGGGAAATGCCATCTTCATTGCCTATAAAATCAGGTGAGCGATACAGGCTCTTAAGAGCCTCTGGTTTATGAAATTTTCCGTTTTTGTCCTGTAACTTGAAAACTATAGCAGCTAGATTGAAACTGTAAATTGCACAAATGATCAGCAATAAAGACCCTACAATTCACTGTATTAGTCTGAAATTGTCAGATGACTCCTTATAGGAGTTATTGCCCTTAAACGGCAATTTTTTATGAAATTTTCCGTTTTTGTCCTGTAACTTGAAAACTATAGCAGCTAGATTGAAACTGTAAATTGCACAAATGATCAGCAATAAAGACCCTACAATTCACTTGATTGGTCTGAAATTGTCAGATGACTCCTTATATGAGTTATTGCCCTTAAATGGTAATTTTTTATGAAATTTTCTGTTTTTGTCCTGTAACTTTAAAACTATAACAGCTAGAGTAAAACTGTAAATAGCAAAAATGATCAACAATACAAGCCCTACAATTCACTGTATTAGTCTGAAATTGTCAGATGAATCCTTATAGGAGTTATTGCCCTTAAATGGCAATTTTTTATGAAATTTTCCGTTTTGTCCTGTAACTTGAAAACTATAGCAGCTAGATTGAAACTGTAAATTGCACAAATGATCAGCAATAAAGACCCTACAATTCACTTGATTGGTCTGAAATTGTCGGACAACTCCTTAAATAAGTTATTGCCCATAAATGACAATTTTTTATGAAATTTTCCGTTTTTGTTCTGTAACTTAAAAACTGTAACAGCTAGAGTGAAACTGTTAATAGCAAAACTGATCAGCAATACAAGCCTTACAAATTTTGTTTTAAGTCTGAAATTGTCAGATGACTCCTTATAGGAGTTATTGCCCTTAAATGGTAATTTTTTATGAAATTTTCCATTTGTGTCCTGTAACTTAAAAACTGTAACAGCTAGAGTGAAACTGTTAATAGCAAAAATGATCAGCAATAAAAGCCCTACAAATTACTTTTAAGTCTGAAATTGTCAGATGACTTCTTATAGGAGTTATTGCCCTTAAATTGCAATTTTTTATGAAATTTTCCGTTTTTGTCCTGTAACTTAAAAACCATAACAGCTAGAGTGAAATAATAAATTGCAAAAATGATCAGCAAAAAAAGCCCTACAATTCATTTAATTGGTCTGAAATTGTCAGATGACTCCTTATAGGGCTTATTGCCCTTAAATGACAATTTTGTTATGAAATTTTCAATTTTTGTCCTGTAACTTGAAAACTATAGTAGCTAGATTAAAACTGTAAATTGCACAAATGATCAGCAATAGAAGCCCTTCAAATGATTGCTTAGTCCAAAAATTGCAAGATGACTCTTTATAGGAGTTATTGCCCTTTCATTATGAATTTGGACATATGAACAGTTTTTTAATTATAAATTAGTCTATAACACACCTATTAGTAGAGTAAAACTGTAAATTTCTAAAGTACCCTAAAGGACAATGCCTAAAAACCATTTAATTTTCAGAAATTGTCGATGGCACCTTATAGGAGTTATTGTATTTAACAAATTTTTTGGAGAAATGTTTAGTTTTTGCACAGTAACTTAAAAGCTATAACAACTAGACTGAAACTGTTAATTTCAAAAATTTTAATATAGTCATTTGGATTCCAGGTGAGCGATTACAGGCTCCTGGGAGCCTCTAGTTTTGTAAAAATGTCACCATAATTATTCTTGCAGAGTATATAGATTTCTGGCTTGATAGTATTCACTGCTGTGGAGTTGATGAGGATCCAAATGAGGAGACACAGACAGACTTTCTGTACCCTCCAACTATCATTGTGTGCACAAGAATTGATGAGTGTAGAGATCATGTAAGTGTTTTGAAAAAATATCAACTCTTCTGTTTCTGTGTATTTTGGGAAAAATCATTCTTCCATTCTTTGTGGAAATTTCAGTTATTTTGATGTGCATTATTGTTGCCAATCACTTGCACGATCACTTGTAAATCCACTGTTAGCATATCGTACGATAAAGCAACATGATAACAATAAACATCAGACATCTATTCATGAATACTTTTGTATCCTGTTTCAGTTTTAGAAAAGAATGATCCTACCATTTATTCCATTTAAAATTATATTTAAAATTTTTTTTTGGTACTTCACATTTTGCAAAAAAACCCATAAAATATCTCATGTTCATTGGATCAAGATATAACTACTTCGAATGGCACACAACTGTTATACACTACAGATCGCGTGGATTCTCTGTTTCCCACATGCCCACTGTGGGCTGCGGCCCAAGTCTAATGTCTACGGTGAGCCATGCCTCCACTCCATGCCATGGGCTTCATGGTGGGCACAATACCCCCATTGTCAAATTGGATAACAGTTGTGGTTTCTAAATTCCTCAATTCATAGTCATTTGAATGTATAATATCCGCCCACGTGTATAGGTTGTCAAATGTGGCCACAACACCAGGCGATAGCACGAGGCCCACTGTGGTCGCGGACATTGGTAGACACCAATGCCCAAGGATGCCCACGTTCACGGTGGGCACATGAGAAGTGGAGAATCCACGTGATCTGTAGTATACATAAAGCATAATGCCATACAGGCATACTTAATCTTATATATGGTCCTTTTTAAGCAATCATATCATGTATATTTGTTCTTCATTCTAGGTAGAGGAAAGAAAAAATGTTTTCTGTAAACAGCTGGGTTCTGTATTAAGAAAAGAATCTAAGAAGAAGCATATTAGGGAGATATGCTATGTGTCAAACACTGAATCTAATGAAGAGGATATCTGTGGTTTGCGTGACACAATTTTTAAGTATGGAAAGCAATTGAAAACATTTGCTGAAAAGTTACCATTAAAATGGATTCGTTTAGAGCACTTGATTGATGTTCTTAGAAAGTCTAGTGTGAATATAATATCTTGGCCAGATATTGTCAACTTATCATCAAAATGTTCAATTGATAGTGAGGATGAAATCAACCTTTTCCTGAAATATCAACATAAGGTTGGAGGTGTCATATATTTTGAGAGTTTTAAAGAATATATTATACTGAACCAAAAATGGTTAGCAAATGCCTTCAGATGTCTCGTATCAGACAAATTTGATTCAAACCTGAAGCTGTCTGATGAATGGATAGCACTGGTAGACTCAGGAAAGCTTGAACACTCTCTGATTGAAAAACTCTTTGCTAAAGAACCAGAACTTGACTTTATCAAACATAGTGGTCATATATTAAATGTAATGGAAATATTTGGCATTATAGTAAAGCTAACAACTTTAACGGAAAATGGACAAAGGACAATCCTACCTACTTATTATATGCCTTGCATGATCTCTGAGAAAGCTTCACTTACAGATATTATTGATAGGTTCAATGCAAAGAAAGATAACTGTAAGCGCACACCATGGTTGTGTATCGAGTTAGATTTTATGCCATTTGACTTTTTCAACCATATTTTGTGTTATTATATTGATAAATATGCAATCTGCACTGAACCACAAACTGACCAAATTGCTATTTATCATGGTATGGGAGTGTTCTTACTTGACAGTACCAAGTTCAGAAAATTTATTTTGTGTTTTTGTAAAAATACAATAGCACTACAGATATGGCAATGGAAAAATTTGGAGAAAGGAAGATGTAAAACAATGCTAGAAGAATTGGGGGGAACAATTGAGAGAGTCAAAGAAAGATTTGAAATAAGGAGAGTATCCTACATTGTAAAGTCGAAGTGCTCTGATGGCAACATACACATGTCTGCTGGTCGCCATAGCTACAGTGAGTTACTGGATTCAGGAGATGACTACTTCTGTGAAGAACATTGTGATCGTCATAAAACTCAAGATTTATTTCAGACATGGTTTGAAGACTATACAGAGGTATGAAATCTTATTACTGTTTTCAGTCTCCTACTGGCTTTGCTGAATGGTACTAAAGGTTTGCACTCTGTAAATCAATCCATTCGTCAGTCCGTCACACACATGTTTCCCGTACTTTCTATGTTTTCGCTTAGAGATATTGAGCTGTTGACAATCATGAGTTACAGATCAAGTTTGAATTGTGTCCAGTCCATTGATTTTTTACATGTACCAAATTATTGCCCTTGGACTTGGATAATTACTTCAAAATAACAGTTTTCCATTCCTTCTTCTAAAAGCTTGAAGATATTGAGCTTATATTTGGTATAAATTTCAATTAGGAGATACATGTTACTGTATTGTATTTGAAGATTTTCAAGAACTCTGAATCAGGATGTCTCTTAACAACATACACAAATTATAACTATATATGCAGCATGAGCAAGAACTCAGAATCAGGATGTCTCTAAACAACATACATAAATTATAACTGTATATACACCATGAGGTATAGCAAGAACTCAGAATCAGGATGTCTCTAAACAACATACATAAATTATAACTGTATATGCAGCATGACCAAGAACTCAGAATCAGGATATGTCTCTAAACAACATACATAAATTATAACTATATATACACCATGAGGTAGAGCAAGAACTCAGAATCAGGATATGTCTCTAAACAACATACATAAATTATAACTATATATACACCATGAGGTATAGCAAGAACTCAGAATCAGGATGTCTCTAAACAACATACACAAATTATAACTGTATATGCAGCATGACCAAGAACTCAGAATCAGGATATGTCTCTAAACAACATACACAAATTATAACTATATATGCAGCATGACCAAGAACTCAGAATCAGGATATGTCTCTAAACAACATACATAAATTATAACTATATATACAGCATGAGGTAGAGCAAGAACTCAGAATCAGGATGTCTCTAAACAACATACACAAATTATAACTATATATGCTAAATAAACTTTTTCAAGTTATTAGTAATTTAATATTTCTACTTGAATGTTAATTTCCTCTTGGACAGATACTGTTTACATTCAGTTGACTTTTCCTTTTCCATATGCGTAACTTATACAAACCTACATTTATATGTACAGATTATACACAAATACTTGTAAAAGAGAATGTTGATTCAAATATGTTGATCAATGTTGATTTTATTTTTTCTAGAAAAAAGATAATGTACCAGCAGAGAAGAAATTAAAAGGTCAGGAAGGTGACATATATATATTTTAGACAACACATTATCAGAATAGTTTTAGATATATAGATAATTTGCAGACAATAATCTATTATTTGTTTGTGTTGATTGAACATACCACAGCCATTAAATTTATTATTATATCAAGTTCCGTCCATGGATCACTTACCTTTTAAATGCTTTGAAGAATATTAATGATTCTTTGTATTTGTCTTGCCTAACACCAGAGGGAGTGTCAGGAATGAGGTTGAAATGTCTGGTCATTACTGTATAAATTAAAAATAAAAAAATAAAATGGTCCACACAGAAATTATTCAATGATCAAAGAAACAGATAAATCATGTTTCACTCGTGTTTCACTGTAACCATAAAAATAATGTAAACAACAAAGATGGAGTTCTGAACAAAGAATACATGTATCTTTGGGGAAAAAGAAGAACACAATAATGTCAACAGTTCAATTCATTTATTATCAAACAAAAACATGGTAATACAATGTACAACTGTTGTAGGGGCACCAAAACTGGAACATGTTATTACGTCATCAAAATCAAAACGTGATTTCCTGAAATGTCAAATCTGATATCCTGCATAATGGGATATTTTTTCTTGACAAACTTGATATACAATTACCCCGAGTCTACTATTAACATTGTATACAGCAGCAAATCGATCTATTGAGGATGAATACAGTTACTGAAATATTGTTCTGAGGCTGTCATGGTCCAGAAATGAACTTAGTCTAAAAGTTTATTCCTATATTGTTGACAATATCTGACATTTTGTTTGTATTTTACAGGGATTCAAGATAGCAGATTTAAACAGAAGTAAGTAAAGAATTGAAATGCTAATACAGTACATATCAGGTATTTTTCATATTGGTGTCAATTTGAACAATAATGACATTGATTTCCAAAGGAAGGTCTGGTCAAGGTCATATGTAAAAAATGTTAGTAAGTGGCCTCGGTGGCCAAGTGGTTAAGGTAGTTCGTCTACTATTGATCACGTGGTCTATCAACACTGAGGTTGCAGGTTCGATTCTCACTGCAGGCATGGTGTACTCGACTCCAATCATAATTGACAAGGATTGCCAGTTTTCCTACCGAAGCTCGGGGTTCTCAACTTCCCCACCCTGTACAATTGACCTTTATGACAAACCCCCCACCCCACCCCCCGGACAATTGCCCCCTTGTGACAACTGCCCCTGAATTACCCCTTATGACAACTACCCCATGCACGCTTGCCCCCTTATGACAACTCCATCCCTCCCCTGGGCAATTACCCCTCATGGCAACTGCCCTTGGATAATTACTCCCTTTTGACAATTTCCCCTTGTGACAGCTCCCCCTGGACAATTGTCCCCTTGTGAAAATAGCCCTTGAGACACTTCCCCCCTTTGGGAGAATAAATTGTCCCATTTATGACAACTCCCGCAAGACAAATACCCCCTTGTGACAACTGCCTCCAGACAATTGCCTCCTTATAATAACTCCCTGGTCAACTGCCCCATGCACAATTTACCCCTTATGACAACTGCCCCATGGACAATTGCCTTCTTATGACAACTGCCCCAGACTATTGCCCCCTTATGGAGATCACCCCTTGTGAAAATTGCCCTTTGTGACACTCATCCATTTGGGACAATTAATCGCCCCCTTATGACAACTACCCCAAGAGAATTGCCCCCTTGAGGAAGCTGCGCCGTATGACAACTGGCCCCTGACTATTGTCCACTTACGACATCTGCCCAGGACAATTATCCCCTTATGACAACTCCACCCCCTCCCTTGGGGCAACTGCCCCATTATGACTACTCCCCCAGGACAACTTCCCCAGACAATTGCCTCCTTATGATACCTCCCCTGGACAATTGTCCTTAATGACAACTGCCCCTTATGGAAACTGCCCCCTGGATAATTTTTCCCATATGACTACTGGCCCCTGACTATTGTCCCATTATGACAAAACGGCCCCTGCACAAATTCACCCTTATGACAACTCCTCATCCTTCGCAACTGCCCCTCATGGCAACTGCCCTTGGAAAATTGCTCCCTTAAGACATTTGCCTCTTAAGACAGCTCCCTCCCCCTTATGAAAATTGCTCTTTGTGACACTTCCCCCCCCACCCCCCATTGTCACAATTAATTGCCCTTATGATAATCGACTCTGGAAAATTGTCTCTAGATAACAATCGTTCCCATGAGACAACTGGCCCCTGACTATTGTCCTGTTATGAAAACTACCCCTGGACGATTTCCCTTTTGTGACAACTACACCCTCTCCTTTGGGGCAACTGCCCCTTAAGACAACTACCCTTGGACAATTGCTCCCTTATGACAATTGCCCCTTATGAAAATTGCCTTTCGTTACACTTCCCCCCTTTGGAAAATTAATTGCCCCCTTATGACAATTCAATTGTCCTTTTATGGCCCACCCTAGACAGTCGACCTTTATGACAGCTCCCCCGCCAGGACAATTGCCCTCTTGTGACAATTGCCCCTTATGACAACTGCTTCATGGACAACTGCCCCTTATGATAACTGACCCTGGACAATTGTCCCCATATGACAACTGAACCCTGACTGTTGTCCCCTTATGGCAACTACCCTGGACAATTTTTCCCTTATGACAACTACCCTTGGACAATTCTTTGTGGCAATTGCCCCTTATGACAGCTCCCCCTGGACATTTGTCCCCTTGTGAAAATTGCCCCATTATGACAACTGGCCCCTGACAATTGCCTCTGATGACAGCTCCCCCTGGACTAGTGTCCTCTTATGAAAATTGCCTTTTGTGACACTTCCCCCTTTGGGACCATTAATTGCCCTCTTATGACAACTGCTCCCTGTAGAATTGCCCCTTTATGGCAACTTCCCAACCCTGTACAATTGACCTTTATGACAACCCCCACCCCACCCCCCCGGACAATTGCCCCCTTGTGACAACTGCCCCTGAATTACCCCTTATGACAACTACCCCATGCACACATGCCCCCTTATGACAACTCCATCCCTACCCTAGGCAATTACCCCTCATGGCAACTGCCCTTGGATAATTTCTCCCTTTTGACAATTGCCCCTTATGACAGCTCCCCCTGGACAATTGTCCCCTTGTGAAAATAGCCCTTGAGACACTTCCCCCCCCCTTTTGGGACAATAAATTGTCCCATTATGACAACTCCCGCAAGACAAATACCCCCTTGTGACAACTGCCTCCAGACCAAAAATTTCCTCCTTATGATAACTCCCCTGGTCAACTGCCCCATGCACAATTTTCCCCTTATGACTGCCCATGGACAATTGCCTTCTTATGACAACTGCCCCAGACTATTGCCCCTTATGGAGATCGCCCCTTGTGAAAATTGCCCTTTGTGACACTCCTCCATTTGGGACAATTAATCGCCCCCTTATGACAACTACCCCAAGAGAATTGCCCCCTTGAGGAAGCTGCCCCATATGACAACTGGCCCCTAACTATTGTCCCCTTATGACAACTGCCCCTGGACAATTTCCCCCTATTGACAACTACAACCCCTCCTTTGCGGCAACTGCCCCTTATGACAGCTCCCCCTGGACAATTGTCCCCTTATGAAAATTGACCTTTGAGACACTTCCCCCTTTGAGACAATTAATTGCCCCATTATGACATCTCTCCCAGGACTTTTGCCCCTTGTGACAACTGCCCTCAGACAATTGCACCCCTTATGATAACTCCTGGTCAATTGTCCCCTTACAATAACTGCCCCGAATTACCCCTTATGACATCTCCCCTATAGACAATTGCTTCATTATGACAACTGCCCCAGACGATTGCCCCTTATGGAAATTGCCCCCTTGTGAAAATTGTCTTTTGTGGCACTCCTCCCTTTGGGACAATTAATTGCCCCATTATGACAACTTCCCCTGAACAATTTCACCCTTATGAAAACTTCCTCACATACAATTGCCCCCTTTATTGGCCCTCCTTTTAATAACTGCCTCCATGAAAATTGCCCACTTATGAAAACTGCCCACTTGTAACAACACCGTCCAGACAATTGCCGTACAATATCCCCTTTATATCAACTGCCTCCCAGATAATTGGCAACTTTTGACAACTCCCCTTTGATTAATTACCCTTTATGATAACTCCCCCTCCCCATGGACAATTATTTGACCCCTTATAACAACTCCTCCAGATAAATGTCCCCATATGACAACTGCCTCCCATCTGCAAGTCATGCTGCCCTTGTTTTTGCATTCTAATTTTATTTGTTTATATCCATGACATACAGCACTGAAACACATAACCAAAAATATTTACAGAAAACAAAGCTTTTTCATGACGTTAATTCTTAAATATTTAATTAGTTAATAATATCATCAAAGATCAGTAGTAAGTACCTCACAGTTGGTCACATGGACTGATTTGTATATAAAACCTGTCCATGTGACCACCTATAGGCTAATTATTTCAAACTTTACACCAGTAAGAACATTATTACAAACATCCTATTTATAAGTCCCCACTCCTGAGAACGATTTTTTAACATTTTTATGACCCCACAAGTTTTGAAGATTTAATTATTCAAGTTAGTATAGTGTAATTTATTGATATTTATCATAAAGTCATCTCTGTGTCAGGACTATAACTATCAACACATGGAACTAAATATGTTACATTAAATGTTTATTTCATTGTACACTTTCATTGTTACTACCAGACAAGCCAAACAATTCAAGTTATCATCATGTGACCTATTTAAATACAGACATTGTATTTAACACACAGGTTTAAAAATTCAAGTTGTCATCATGTGACCTATTTAAATACAGACATTGTATTTAACACACAGGTTTAAAAATTCAAGTTGTCATCATTTGACCTAATTAAATACAGACAAGAAGTACTCATTGTTACTGTTTACATTTTTAGTAATGATTATGTTTACTTTTTTTTACATAGATTCATCTTTTGACCTATTTATTTAAGCATACAGAATGATTGTTACTGTTATTTTATTACTTTATATAAGGTTTCGTCATAGTCAATTTCAATTATTTTTTATGTCAGAATTATAACATTACATTTATATAAATCCTTTACAGGTGTCAGGTCTGTGACAAGGAACCATCTGTATACTGGTGTCATGGCTGTCAGAGATCTATGTGTCAGGACTGTAACAATCTACACAGGAAATCAACAGATACTAAATATCACATTGTACAACATGTACAGGACATGTATTCACTGGATTATAACTTCAAGGTCAATGTAGAGTGCATCAGTGATATAAAGGTGTTACATGATGATGTGTTAGTTATAGCTGATGATTATGGTGAACAATTAGTAACATGTGATATAACAGGACAACAACAACATACCATTCCATTACCTGGTAGACCATACTGTATAGCTGTAGTAGACAACAACACTGTAGCTGTTACATTATTTACTACTACTGTAGTGAGAGTAGATGTCAGACAGAGACAAGTTATACAACGTATTGATGTAAAGGTGTGGTGTTGGGGTATCATGTACAGAGATAACCAGCTGTTTGTAGGCTGTTATGATAGAACAATAAAGGTAATGAACATGTCAGGGAAGGTAACACGTACAATACCAGTGGGTGTAGGACCTGAGTATATCTGTGGTGGTGAGGCAGGACGTATCTACTATATTGACCATGATAACTTGTACTGTATTGATACAGTGGGGAACACTTTGTTTACATTTACTGATCCTAACATGAGTACACCAAGGGGAATTACAACAGATGATGAAGGACATGTACTTGTTATATGTGATGGGTCTAACAATGTACTCAGGATTAGTCCTGATGGTAAACAGAGTCAGGTTATTATTACACAGATACCATCATCTGATTGGTGGCCATACATATGTTATAATTCACTGTCTAAATCTGTTGTTATTGGTTGTTATGACAATGTTTATGTTTATAAGAAAGTATAAATAATCCACATTACAATATATTCTGATTGACACCAGGAAGTGATCATGTAGTTTACGTGTCTGACTTATCTGTTGTTATTGGTTGTCATGACAATGTTTATGTTTATAAGAAAGTATAAATAATCCACATTACAAATATTCTGATTGACACCAGGAAGTGATCATGTAGTTTACGTGTCTGACTTATCTGTTGTTATTGGTTGTCATGACAATGTTTATGTTTATAAGAAAGTATAAATAATCCACATTACAATATATTCTGATTGACACCAGGAAGTGATCATGTAGTTTACATATGTCTGACTTATCTGTTGTTATTGGTCGTCATGACACATGTTTATGTTTATAAGAAAGTATAAATAATCCACATTACAATATATTCTGATTGACACCAGGAAGTGATCATGTAGTTTACATATGTCTGACTTATCTGTTGTTATTGGTCGTCATGACAATGTTTATGTTTATAAGAAAGTATAAATAATCCACATTACAATATATTCTGATTGACACCAGGAAGTGATCATGTAGTTTACATATGTCTGACTTATCTGTTGTTATTGGTCGTCATGACAATGTTTATGTTTATAAGAAAGTATAAATAATTCACATTACAATATATTCTGATTGACACCAGGAAGTGATCATGTAGTTTACATATGTCTGACTTATCTGTTGTTATTGATCCCTGGATGTAAACAATGTGTATCAATGTATTAAATTACTACATGTAATGTGAACTAAAAAAATCTTGTCAAATATTGTGAATATGTAAAGAATTAGTGAAAGATAATATTCTGTCCAATGAACTCTTAAATAAATGTCAATATAGCATGAAAGCTGACATGATGACATGTTTAGAATTTTTGACCCAGTGACCTAAATATCTATAATTAGACATCTTATATAAATTGTTACTATTTAAAAGTCTTGTTTATTTCCATGTATTCTTTGTAATATAATTACTCAGTTAAATCAGTAATGATTGATAATTGTAGGACTTCTCCTTGAATGTATTGAATATGTAAAGAATTAGAGAAAGATAATATTCTGTCTAATAATAATATAATATTTGCTGTCTTGGTTTTTTTACAATAACTTCATGTATTTTACTGTCTATGTGTATTAGTGATACCATCTAATAAAAATGATGTCAATTATTTTGTATTCTTTTGTAATCAATGTGATTACTCTGTTAAATGATTTACTTTAAATAAAATGTGTACATGAAATGATTAAAATAATTTGTAAATTATTCACAAACATGGTTTTTCCAAAGACTAGACTGTGTAAGGTGACACCTGTCCCTGTGGGATGAAATATCTCATTGTGAGATGTGTCAGTGTGATGTCATTTGAGATGTGTGTGTGTGATGTCATGTGAGATGTGTCAGTGTGATGTCATGTGAGATGTGTCGGTGTGATGTCATGTAAGATGTGTCGGTGTGATGTCATGTGAGATGTGTCAGTGTGATGTCATATGAGATGTGTCTGTGTGATGTCATGTGAGATGAGTCGGTGTGATGTCATGTGAGATGTGTCCGTGTGATGTGAGATGTGTCTGCGTGATGTCATGTGAGATGAGTCGGTGTGATGTCATGTGAGATGTGCCGGTGTGATGTCATGTGAGATGTGACGGTGTGATGTCATCTGAGATGTGATGGTGTGATGTCATGTGAGATGTGTCTGTGTGATGTCATGTGAGATGTGTCGGTGTGATGTCATGTGAGATGTGCCAGTGTGATGTCATGTGAGATGTGATGGTGTGATGTCATGTGAGATGTGTCTGTGTGATGTCATGTGAGATGTGTCTGTGTGATGTCATATGAGATGTGTCTGCGTGATGTCATGTGAGATGTGACGGTGTGATGTCATCTGAGATGTGATGGTGTGATGTCATGTGAGATGTGTCTGTGTGATGTCATGTGAGATGTGTCGGTGTGATGTCATGTGAGATGTGTCACTGTGATGTTATGTGAGATGTGATGGTGTGATGTCATGTGAGATGTGTCTGTGTGATGTCATGTGAGATGTGTCTGTGTGATGTCATATGAGATGTGTCTGCGTGATGTCATGTGAGATGTGTCTGCGTGATGTCATGTGAGATGTGTCTGAAAATCATGTGGGTTGTATCGGTCTGATGTCATGCGAGATGTGTCGGTGGAATGTCATGTGAGATGTGTCGGTGTGATGTCATGTGAGATGTGTCGGGATATCATGTCAGATGTGCTGGTGTGATGTCATATGAGATGTGTCGGTGTGATGTCATATGAGATGTGTCTGTGTGATGTCATATGAGATGTGTCGGTGTGATGTCATATGTGATGTGTCTGTGTGATGTCATGTGAGATGTGTCGGTGTGATCTCATGTGAGATGTGTCGGCATGATGTCATGTGATATGTGTCTGCGTGTCATGTGAGATGTGTCGGCATGATGTCATGTGAGATGTGTCGGCATGATGTCATGTGAGATGTGTCTGTGATGTCATTTGAGATGTTTTTGTGTGATGTCATGAGATGTGTCGGTGAATGTCATGTGAGATGTGTCGGTGTAAAGTCAGGTGAGATGTGATGGTGTGATGTCATGTGAGATGTGTCGGTGTGATGTCATGTGAGATGTGTCGGTGTGATATCATGTGAGATGATATTACTCCATGAGACATGTGTCTATGAGATGACATTTTGAAAATACCAGAGCTGAGTTTTTGGGAGAGATGACATGTGTCCTTGAGATACGTGTGATGTAAATTATATCTTTTATGTGACTTTTGACTTGGTGAGAGGAGATGTGTTAGAGTGAAATGTTTTATTTGCCCTATGATATCATGTCATAAGCTTCTATGATAATTGTGAAGTGACATGTGTTTGTGAGAGGTTTCTCATCTTCATCATCTTATCAAAACATCTGAAACAAGAATGTTATTATGGTAGCATAACACAATCTTGTTAAATGTCTTTGTTGCAGGTGATTGGATGCTGGATATTAAACAATGGAGAGTCTATAGGACATCACAATGTGAAAGTTGTTGGTTTACTGAAGAAATAGGTATTTCCAGGCGTTTCTATGAAAACAAGTGATGTTCCACTCATTATTTTTTTGGGATTTTATTTTTTTCATTCTGATGAGCTCCACTCACAAAAAGACATACACATTTATCTTTCATGGAAGATAACCCAGTCTTTCCAAGAAACATATAAGAACCTATAATTGATCAACATACAACTGACCACCTAAACAGGTCTAATACTGATTACCATACAACTGACCACATAAACAGGTCTAATACTGATTACCATACAACTGACCACATAAACATGTCTAATACTAATTACCATGCAACTGACCACATAAACATGTCTAATACTGATTACCATACAACTGACCACATAAACAGGTCTAATACTGATTACCATACAACTGACCACATAAACATGTCTAATACTGATTACCATGCAACTGACCACATAAACATGTCTAATACTGATTCCCATACAACTGACCTCATAAACAGGTCTAACACTGATTACCATGCAACTGACCTCATAAACAGGTTGGTATAACACTGATTACCATGCAACTGACCTCATAAACAGGTCTAATACTGATTACCATACAACTGACCTCATAAACAGGTCTAATACTGATACCTATACAACTGACCACATAAACAGGTCTTATACTGATTACCATACAACTGACCTCATAAACAAGTCTAATACTGATTACCATACAACTGACCACATAAACAGGTCTTATACTGATTACCATACAACTTACCACATAAACATGTCTAATACTGATTACCATGCAACTGACCACATAAACAGGTCTAATACTGATTACCATACAACTGACCACATAAACGTCTAATACTGATTCCATACAACTGACCTCATAAACAGGTCTTATACTAATTACCATACAACTGACCACATAAACAGGTCTAATACTGATTACCATACAACTGACCACATAAACATGTCTAATACTGATTACCATGCAACTGACCAAATAAACAGGTCTAATACTGATTATTATACAACTGACCACATAAACAGGTCTAATACTGATTCCCATACAACTGACCACATAAACAGGTCTAATACTGATTACCATACAACTGACCACATAAACAGGTCTAATACTGATTACCATACAACTGACCACATAAACATGTCTAATACTGATTACCATGCAACTGACCACATAAACATGTCTAATACTGATTCCCATACAACTGACCGCATAAACAGGTCTAACACTGATTACCATGCAACTGACCTCATAAACAGGTTGGTATAACACTGATTACCATGCAACTGACCTCATAAACAGGTCTAATACTGATTACCATACAACTGACCTCATAAACAGGTCTAATACTGATTACAATACAACTGACCACATAAACAGGTCTAATTCTTATACTATACAACTGACCAAATAAACAGGTCTAATACTTATTACTATACAACTGACCACATACAAAGGTCTTATACTGATTACCGTTCAACTGACCGTATAAACAGGTTTAATACTGATTACCATGCAAGTGACCACATACACAGGTCTAATACTGATTACCATACAAATGACCACGTCCAGAGGTCTAATACTGATTACCATACAACTGACCACATAAACCGTTCTAATTCTGATTACCATATAACTGACCACATAAACAGGTCTAATACTGATTACCATACACATGACCACATAAACAGGTCTAATACTGATTACCATACAACTGACCACATGAACAGGTCTAACACTGATTTCCATGCAACTGACCACATAAACAGGTCTAATACTGATTACCATACAACTGACCTCATAAACAGGTCTTATACTGATTACCATACAACTGACTAAACTAACAGGTCTAATGCTGATTACCATACAACTGACCACATAAACAGGTCTAATACTGATCACCATACAACTGACCACATAAACAGGTCTAATACTGATTACCATACAACTGACCACATACAAAGGTCTTATACTGATTACCGTACAACTGACCGTATAAACAGGTCTAATACTGATTACCATGCAAGTGACCACATACACAGGTCTAATACTGATTACCATACAAATGACCACGTCCAGAGGTCTAATACTGATTACCATACAACTGACCACATAAACCGTTCTAATTCTGATTACCATATAACTGACCACATAAACAGGTCTAATACTGATTACCATACAACTGACCACATAAACAGGTCTAATACTGATTACCATACAACTGACCACATAAACAGGTCTAACACTGATTACCATGCAACTGACCACATAAACAGGTCTAATACTGATTACCATACAACTGACCTCATAAACAGGTCTTATACTGATTACCATACAACTGACAAAACTAACATGTCTAATGCTGATTACCATACAACTGACCACATAAACAGGTCTAATACTTATTACCATACAACTGACCACATAAACAGGTCTAATACTGATTACCATACAACTGACCACATACAAAGGTCTTATACTGATTACCGTACAACTGACCGTATAAACAGGTTTAATACTGATTACAATGCAAGTGACGACATAGACAGGTCTAATACTAATTACCATACAAATGACCACGTCTAGAGGTCTAATACTGATTACCATACAACTGACCACATAAACCGTTCTAATTCTGATTACCATATAACTGACCACATAAACAGGTCTAATACTGATTACCATACAACTGACCACATAAACAGGTCTAATACTGATTACCATACAACTGACCACATAAACAGGTCTAACACTGATTACCATGCAACTGACCACATAAACAGGTCTAATACTGATTGCTATACAACTGACCTCATAAACAGGTCTTATACTGATTACCATACAACTGACCAAACTAACAGGTCTAATGTTGATTACCATACAACTGACCACATAAACAGGTCTAATACTGATTACCATACAACTGACCACATAAACAGGTCTAATACTGATTACCATACAACTGACCACATAAACAGGTCTAATACTGATTACCATACAACTGACCGTATAAACAGGTTAAATACTGATTACCATGCAAGTGACCACATACACAGGTCTAATACTGATTACCATACAAATGACCACGTCCAGAGGTCTAATACTGATTACCATATAACTGACCACATAAACCGTTCTAATTCTGATTACCATATAACTGACCACACATACAGGTCTAATACTGATTACCATACAACTGACCACATAAACAGGTCTAATACTGATTACCATACAACTGACCACATAAACAGGTCTAACACTGATTACCATGCATCTGACCACATAAACAGGTCTAATACTGATTACCATACAACTGACCTCATAAACAGGTCTTATACTGAATACTATGCAACTGACCAAACTAACAGGTCTAATGCTGATTACCATACAATTGATGGCAGTAACCGTTCTAATTCTGATTACTATACAACTGACCACATAAACAGGTCTAATACTGATTACCATACATCTGACCACATACACAGGTCTAATACTGATTACTACACAACTGACCAAATAAACAGGTCTTATACTGATTATTATATAACTGACCAAACAAACAGGTCTAACTCTGATATCCATACAACTGACCACATACACAGATCTTATACTGATTACCATACAAATGACCACATACGCAGGTCTTATACTGATTACCAGGCAATTGACCACATAAACATGTCTGATACTAAATACCTTACAACTGACCACATAAACAGGTCTAATACTGATTACCATACAACTGACCACATGAACAGGTCTAATACTGATTACCATACAACTGACCACATAAACAGGTCTAATACTGATTACAATATAATTGACCACATAAACAGGTCTTATACTGATTTTCTTGTTACTCAATATTTAGTTAAAAAGTTGTCGTTTTTTGAATTGTCCTTTATAAGGAAACTAAATGATTTAAAATATTAAAGAAAGTATTTACGCGCTATAATAAACGATTACAGCGTGTGGGTATATCATGCGCTAAATTTCGCAATGTGTAACCCTCGGAATTATTTAATATTTTTGGTTGTACAAAAGATCTCTCAAAAACTCTTCGTGAAAAATACTTCATATATATGGATGACTCGAATTTCCTGTAGCATATTAAAAACAAAAGAGAGTCGTGAATAATTATATAACGGTCCCCACTGTATACTTAATCACCAATAATTATATATAACGGTCCCCACAGTATACTTCATCACCAATAATTATATATAACGGTCCCCACTGTATACTTAATCACCAATAATTATATATAACAGTCCCCACAGTATACTTCATCACCAATAATTATATATAACGGTCCCCACTGTATACTTAATCACCAATAATTATATATAACGGTCCCCACTGTATACTTAATCACCAATAATTATATATAACGGTCCCCACAGTATACTTCATCACCAATAATTATATATAACGGTCCCCACTGTATACTTAATCACCAATAATTATATATAACGGTCCCCACTGTATACTTAATCACCAATAATTATATATAACGGTCTCCACTGTATACTTAATCACCAATAATTATATATAACGGTCCCCACTGTATACTTAATCACCAATAATAATTATATATAACGGTCGCCACTGTATACTTAATCACCAATAATAATTATATATAACGGTCGCCACTGTATACTTAATCACCAATAATAATTATATATAACGGTCGCCACTGTATACTTAATCACCAATAATAATTATATATAACGGTCCCCACTGTATACTTAATCACCAATAATAATTATATATAACGGTCGCCACTGTATACTTAATCACCAATAATAATTATATATAACGGTCGCCACTGTATACTTAATCACCAATAATAATTATATATAACGGTCGCCACTGTATACTTAATCACCAATAATAATTATATATAACGGTCCCCACTGTATACTTAATCACCAATAATTATTATATATAACGGTCCCCACTGTATACTTAATCACCAATAATAATTATATATTACGGTCCCCACTGTATACTTAATCACCAATAATAATTATATATAACGGTCCCACTGTATACTTAATCACCAATAATTATATATAACGGTCGCCACTGTATACTTAATCACCAATAATAATTATATATAACGGTCCCCACTGTATACTTAATCACCAATAATAATTATATATAACGGTCCCCACTGTATACTTAATCACCAATAATAATTATATATAACGGTCCCCACTGTATACTTAATCACCAATAATAATTATATATAACGGTCCCCACTGTATACTTAATCACCAATAATTATATATAACGGTCCCCACTGTATACTTAATCACCAATAATAATTATATATAACGGTCGCCACTGTATACTTAATCACCAATAATAATTATATATAACGGTCGCCACTGTATACTTAATCACCAATAATAATTATATATAACGGTCGCCACTGTATACTTAATCACCAATAATAATTATATATAACGGTCCCCACTGTATACTTAATCACCAATAATTATTATATATAACGGTCCCCACTGTATACTTAATCACCAATAATAATTATATATAACGGTCCCCACTGTATACTTAATCACCAATAATAATTATATATAACGGTCCCCACTGTATACTTAATCACCAATAATTATATATAACGGTCCCCACTGTATACTTAATCACCAATAATTATATATAACGGTCCCCACTGTATACTTAATCACCAATAATTATATATAACGGTCCCCACTGTATACTTAATCACCAATAATTATATATAACGGTCCCCACTGTATACTTAATCACCAATAATTATATATAACGGTCCCCACTGTATACTTAATCACCAATAATTATATATAACGGTCCCCACTGTATACTTAATCACCAATACTTATATATAACGGTCCCCACTGTATACTTAATCACCAATAATTATATATAACGGTCCCCACTGTATACTTAATCACCAATAATTATATATAACGGTCCCCACTGTATACTTAATCACCAATAATTATATATAACGGTCCCCACTGTATACTTAATCACCAATAATTATATATAACGGTCCCCACTGTATACTTAATCACCAATAATTATATATAACGGTCCCCACTGTATACTTAATCACCAATAATTATATATAACGGTCCCCACTGTATACTTAATCACCAATAATTATATATAACGGTCCCCACTGTATACTTAATCACCAATAATTATATATAACGGTCCCCACTGTATACTTAATCACCAATAATTATATATAACGGTCCCCACTGTATACTTAATCACCAATAATTATATATAACGGTCCCCACTGTATACTTAATCACCAATAATTATATATAACGGTCCCCACTGTATACTTAATCACCAATAATTATATATAACGGTCCCCACTGTATACTTAATCACCAATAATTATATATAACGATCCCCACTGTATACTTAATCACCAATAATAATTATATATAACGGTCCCCACTGTATACTTAATCACCAATAATTATATATAACGGTCCCCACTGTATACTTAATCACCAATAATTATATATAACGGTCCCCACTGTATACTTAATCACCAATAATAATTATATATAACGGTCCCCACTGTATACTTAATCACCAATAATTATATATAACGGTCGCCAGTGTATACTTAATCACCAATAATTATATATAACGGTCCCCACTGTATACTTAATCACCAATAATAATTATATATAACGGTCGCCACTGTATACTTAATCACCAATAATTATATATAACGGTCCCCACTGTATACTTAATCACCAATAATTATATATAACGGTCCCCACTGTATACTTAATCACCAATAATTATATATAACGGTCCCCACTGTATACTTAATCACCAATAATAATTATATATAACGGTCCCCACTGTATACTTAATCACCAATAATTATATATAACGGTCCCCACTGTATACTTAATCACCAATAAGTATACATAACGGTCCCCACTGTATACTTAATCACCAATAATACTTATATATAACTGTCCCCACTGTATACTTAATCACCAATAATTATATATAACGGTCCCCACTGTATACTTAATCACCAATAATAATTATATATAACGGTCCCCACTGTATACTTAATCACCAATAATAATTATATATAACGGTCGCCACTGTATACTTAATCACCAATAATAATTATATATAACTGTCCCCACTGTATACTTAATCACCAATAATTATATATAACGGTCCCACTGTATACTTAATCACCAATAATTATATATAACGGTCGCCACTGTATACTTAATCACCAATAATTATATATAACGGTCCCCACTGTATACTTAATCACCAATAATACTTATATATAACTGTCCCCACTGTATACTTAATCACCAATAATTATATATAACGGTCCCCACTGTATACTTAATCACCAATAATAATTATATATAACGGTCCCCACTGTATACTTAATCACCAATAATAATTATATATAACGGTCGCCACTGTATACTTAATCACCAATAATAATTATATATAACTGTCCCCACTGTATACTTAATCACCAATAATTATATATAACGGTCGCCACTGTATACTTAATCACCAATAATTATATATAACGGTCCCCACTGTATACTTAATCACCAATAATTATATATAACGGTCCCCACTGTATACTTAATCACCAATAATTATATATAACGGTCCCCACTTTATACTTAATCACCAATAATTATATATAACGGTCCCCACTGTATACTTAATCACCAATAATTATATATAACGGTCGCCACTGTATACTTAATCACCAATAATTATATATAACGGTCCCCACTGTATACTTAATCACCAATAATTATATATAACGGTCCCCACTGTATACTTAATCACCAATAATTATATATAACGGTCGCCACTGTATACTTAATCACCAATAATTATATATAACGGTCCCCACTGTATACTTAATCACCAATAATTATATATAACGGTCCCCACTGTATACTTAATCACCAATAATTATATATAACGGTCCCCACTGTATACTTAATCACCAATAATTATATATAACGGTCCCCACTGTATACTTAATCACCAATAATTATATATAACGGTCCCCACTGTATACTTAATCACCAATAATTATATATAACGGTCCCCACTGTATACTTAATCACCAATAATTATATATAACGGTCGCCACTGTATACTTAATCACCAATAATTATATATAACGGTCCCCACTGGATACTTAATCACCAATAATTATATATAACGGTTCCCACTGTATACTTAATCACCAATAATTATATATAACGGTCCCCACTGTATACTTAATCACCAATAATTATATATAACGGTCCCCACTGTATACTTCATCACCAATAATTATATATAACGGTCCCCACTGTATACTTAATCACCCATAATAATTATATATAACGGTCCCCACTGTATACTTAATCACCAATAATTATATATAACGGTCCCCACTGTATACTTAATCACCAATAATTATATATAACGGTCCCCACTGTATACTTAATCACCAATAATTATATATAACGGTCCCCACTGTATACTTAATCACCAATAATTATATATAACGGTCTCCACTGTATACTTAATCACCAATAATTATATATAACGGTCCCCACTGTATACTTAATCACCAATAATTATATATAACGGTCCCCACTGTATACTTAATCACCAATAATTATATATAACGGTCCCCACTGTATACTTAATCACCAATAATTATATATAACGGTCCCCACTGTATACTTAATCACCAATAATTATATATAACGGTCCCCACTGTATACTTAATCACCAATAATTATATATAACGGTCCCCACTGTATACTTAATCACCAATAATTATATATAACGGTCCCCACTGTATACTTAATCACCAATAATTATATATAACGGTCCCCACTGTATACTTAATCACCAATAATTATATATAACGGTCCCCACTGTATACTTAATCACCAATAATTATATATAACGGTCCCCACTGTATACTTAATCACCAATAATAATTATATATAACGGTCCCCACTGTATACTTAATCACCAACAATCGACTACATAAAACCTTTTGACCTTTCTTTAATTATTTGCATTGCACGCAAACCCCAACATCTACTTTTCTTTAACTTTCTCACGAAATCAAAGGTCACTACTGAACATAAATTGACCATTACGTCCTTAGTGATGATAGATAAATATTTGTTAATCCTATGGAGAAGCAAAATAGTAACGACCGTTCCTATTGCCCTTGCTTTGATCAAGCTGTGTCCCATAAAACTCCAATGGGCGGAACAGTGCATTTGACTACGTTAGTTATAATGTTTCCTAAACCAGATGAAAACATTTTTTTTGCTTCTCTGCGAACAAGTGTGGACACGGACAAATATCTCGCCAAGCGTACCGCATAACAAATTTTGTGATATAAACATTTTATTATCATTATATATAAAATACATTACGAAGTTCAATTCAGTCACTGTCAAGGTCTAATGACACCTGTCAGACTGTCATTTACCGACAATGAGCAACCTATCTGCCACTGGACCATGCAATTGAGGTCGAGGTCAAGTGAACTCACAGACTGTTATGTACTCCTGATGCGAAACCTATACTCACTCAAAAAAAAGAAACGCAACATACACAAAAAATGGATTTTTACTTCATATATAATTTATCAATTTATCATTTGAATACACCGGGGTGTCAGAACACAGGATGTATATAAGATTTCGAATACCTTTAGATGCCAGGTCAGAGGAAACGTTAAATTGAAACATTAATACAAATATACACATGTAAAATTTTGTTACGCACACGCACAATAAATATTACCAGTAATAATAATAAATGTACAAAACGTGAAGTGAAATTTTGTTGCGCGAAAACAGAGTATTTAAAAATAATTCATTTAATGACAGTTCTTTCTTAAATAGTCAACTTCGCAAATATTTTGTATAAAAAAGTTTCGTTCCTTTTAGTTGCATTATATGATTACACGATACAAGTTGAAAATAATAATACGAATAATTTTCAATTTAATTAAAATTTATGGACAAAATTTGAACTAATATTCGAGGAAAAATGAAAAATGCAAAATAATCTTCGCATAAGAAGTTGTTGCTGCTGTGGACAAGTTTTAAGTAGAAGTCTTTAAAACTGGTTAAATACTTGTTACACAAGTCGGGTTTTTGCTTAGATCAAGAATACGAAACGAAATCTTGCCAGAACATTGTCTTATAGTACAACCTTCTGTTATTTACCGTTTCGCGTTATTATCATACGGCGACTTTAAGGTACTGCAATTGGATGTCAAGGGATCTCTAGTATCGCCATCTATTGACGAGATAGTGACAAGATGGCGGACCTCCATAAGTGAATTTTTTACACGGTAAATTCTATGTAGAAACTTAACCAATGAAAATAAAATAAAACATCAAGAAGAAAAAGTGTTTCTTTTTATTTGAAGAATAACATATCAAATTTTCATTTTTTTGCGAAGTTTCCCTTTAACATGTACGACAATATAAAATCGTGTGTTCAGTATAATGGTGAGCAGTCAGAGTTTTTTCCATGTTTGACGGGTGTCAGACAGGGAGACAACCTGTCACCTTTCCTTTTCTCCATCTTTTTAAATGATCTAGAAAAATTTGTCCTAGAACTGGATGGTTCACCTCTGGAATTAGTAAAAGAAAAGTGCTTAAGTGAGCTAAATATTATAATTAAACTGTGTATTATATTATATGCCGACGATACGGTTATTTTAGCGGATACTTATGAAGGCATGCAACATGCTCTGGATATTTTTCAATCTTACTGTGACACATGGAAATTAGAGGGTAATATAAGTAAGACAAAGGTATTAATCTTAGTACAAAATGATATATAGTTTGAAGAAAAATGGTGTAAACAACTTTAAATGGTTGAATTATATTGAATCTATATTTAATGATACAGGTCTTCAGATACATTTTTGAAAACCAAATACAATTTATTGACAATCAATTAATTACACAAGTACTTCGAGACCAGTTCATACAGAAATAGTTCAGTGATATCCGTGTCTCATCTAGAGGTATATTCTATAGTACTTTTTAAAAACGAGTTTGGCTTAGAAAAATACTTGATTAAACTACCTGAGCAAAACAGAGTTTGGATCTGTAAATTACGTACTTCATATCTCCCAATACCTATTGAAACTGGTAGATGGTTCAATATACCAAAAGAAGCCAGAATATGTACACTATGTCAAAATGACATTGAAGATGAGTTTCATCTGCTATTTACATGCAAAAACATGAAAATAGTTGAATTTCGAAATATTGTTTGTTCGTTTGATGGTGTTTAACGCCACTTTCAGCAATTTTTCAGCTATATCATGGCGTCCTGTTTTTATTGGGGGAGGAAGCCGGAGTACCCGGAGAAAACCCCCGACCTGCGGTAGGAAAACTGGCAATCCTTGTCAATTAAGATTGGAGTCGAGTACACCCTGCCTACAGTGAGAATCGAACCCGTAATCTCAGTCTTGACAGACCACGTGATCAATAGTAGACGAACTACCTTGACCACTCGGCCACCGAGGCCCCCAATTTCGAAATAAGTATATGCCCGTTTACTATACAAATAATCCCAACCACATAAAAATGGCCTTGTACAAGCGACTCTGTTTTTGTAAAAAAAATAAGTTGTTTATTGTAAACAAGACTGAAATGGTTATATAGATATATGTGATATAAATTTATTATAAAAACAAGAATGTAATGATTATATATGTTCATGTGATATGTCGTATCTGTTCATTTCGTCACTTATTTATTTATTTGTGTTGTATGTATAGCCTCATGTTACACATTGTTTTGTGCCTGAGCGTTGATGAATAAAGTAAGTAACACCCCAACGAGAGGGTCTCCCATATCTGCCACCCGGGGAGGCGCTGGGCTGCATGCTCTGTGGGTCGAGCACTGATTACCTTCCCAGTTTGGTCCCAGCATAAACTAGAAGATATGATATAGACGAAAATTTGAATGGAAGAAATTATTTCAGCAGAATCTTTTTTCAACAAATCAATATAAGCGACTCATGGAAAAACTGCAATAAAAAAATACTAAGTCGAAATAAGTGTAGAACTTTTTTAAAAGTACATTTTTTGAAGTAGTTATTTCATTTTCTAATTGACCTATACCGACTGGCTAGTAATTCTAGAAGTCCGAGTGTAGCTTAATTCTCTTACTTATTATTTTTCGTGATTGACATCATATTGTACGATCAAAAGCAAACGGCGCATTCGATTCAGTTGCATACGATATAGTATGCACATCGTCGTGTCTTTCTGTGGCATTTCTTTGGAATAAATTTAATAATCTCTTTTGCTTGTTAATGTTGACAATTAGAAAAATATACCTTTACACCTTTACAATTGAGTGTTTTGTGTGTGAAAAGTTCCAAATTTACTACGGGGGGGGGGGGGAGGGGTGGGAAGGAGAAGCTATTTTAGAAGACATAACCCATATATTCATAACTTTTAAGTATTTATTATATTACACAGAAGCCTTGTTCTGGATGATCGCGGAAAAATAGTTCAAGTAACTGACGCTAGGAAGCCGGTCATCCAGGATTCTATCTAGCCATAGTACAAGTAACTGACGCTGGGAAGCCGGCCATCCGTTGATTCTATCTAGCCATATTACAAGTAACTGACGCTGGGAGGCCGCCCATCCGTGGATTCTATCTAGCCATAGTACAAGTAACTGACGCTAGGAAGCCGCCCATCCGTGGATTCTATCGAGCCATAGTACAAGTAACTGACGCTGGGAGGCCGCCCATCCGTGGATTCTATCTAGCCATAGTACAAGTAACTGACGCTGGGAGGCCGCCCATCCGTGGATTCTATCTAGCCATAGTACAAGTAACTGACGCTAGGAAGCCGCCCATCCGTGGATTCTATCTAGCCATAGTACAAGTAACTGACGCTGGGAGGCCGCCCATCCGTGGATTCTATCTAGCCATAGTACAAGTAACTGACGATGGGAAGCCGCCCATCCGTGAATTCTGTCTAGCCATAGTACAAGTAACTGACGCTGATCGCGATGCCGCTCAACCATGGCTTCTATTTAGCCATATTACAAGTAATTGACGCTGGGAGGCCGCTCATCTGTGGATTCTATCTAGCCATTGTACAAGAAACTGACGCTTGGAGGCCATCTTACAGTGAAATTTTTATCTAGCCATAGAACAATCCTGACGATGGGAGGCCGCCAAAGCGTGGATTCTATCTAGCCATAGAACAATCCTGACGATGGGAGGCCGCCAAAGCGTGGATTCTATCTAGCCATAGAACAAGCCTGACGATGGGAGGCCGCCATAGCGTGGATTCTATCTAGCCATAGAACAAGCCTGACGATGGGAGGCCGTCAAAGCGTGGATTCTATCTAGATATAGTACAAGTAACTGACGATGGGAGGCCGCCATAGCGTGGATTCTATCTAGCCATAGAACAAGCCTGACAATGGGAGGCCGTCAAAGCGTGGATTCTATCTAGCCATAGAACAATTCTGACGATGGGAGGCCGCCAAAGCGTGGATTCTATCTAGCCATACAACAAGCCTGACGATGGGAGGCCGCCAACGCGTAGATTCTATCTAGATATAGTACAATCGACTGACACTGAGATTCACCTAAACTTGGATTATATCTAAGTAGCTTGTACTCTATCTAGTCCGTCCAACCGTGGATTCTATTTTAACTAAGTACTGGTAGCTGGGTTTTGGAGTCCGTCCAACCGTGGATTCTATCTTGACAAAGTACAGGTAGCTGGTACTTGGAATCCGTCCAAACGTGTATTTCATATAGCCTTAGCATCTTGCACTAAGACGTTTGACAGTGAATTGTATCTATACTGAATACAAATAACTAGATGTGGGTGGGGGAATCCGATCCTTTTTTCGATCTAGTCTAAATACAGGAAACTGATATTAAGGGGTATGGCCGTAGATTATATTTAGACTATATAAAGGCTACTGATCTTGGTGTGCGGATTAACAGTTGATTTTATCTGGCGTAAGTACGAGTACTTAGTGCTAGCACTTGGAGAATGTTTGACAGTGAATTCTATATAGGCTAGTTTTGGTAACAGACAGTGTGAATAACTTTATCTTTAATTCTAGCTATACAATCGATGGGTAAATGGGAAAGTGAGAATTGATTGTATATTCTGTCTAGACTAATTACAAGAATACAATAAGTATATTGGCCAATTATGGATCAAAGGACAAATACAGCACAACATGTATGATAAGTACAGAACAAAAGTAACAGAGATAATAAAATTCAATGGCAGACAAATATTAATCATAGTGAATGAGAAATTACAGGTAGCTGTCACTAGGTGACGGTTTGACTGAGGTATATAGCTTAAGTACAGGTAACTGACACTAGGTGACGGTTCGACTGAGGTATCTAGCCTAAGTACTGGTAATTGACTGTAGGTGACGGTTCGACTGAGGTATCTAGCCTAAGTACAGGTAATTGACTGTAGGCGACGGTTCGACTGGAATATCTAGCCTTAGTACAGGTAATTGACACTAGGAGATTGTTCGACTGAGGTATCTAGCCTAAGTGCAGTTAACAGACACTAGTAGACGGTTCGACTGGAATGTCTAGACTTAGTACAGGTAATTGACACTAGGAGACGGTTCGACTGAGGTATCCAGCCTAAGTACAGGTAACTGACATTAGGAGACGGTTCGACTGGGATATCTAATCTTAGTACGGGCAACTTGCGCTAGGAGACGGTTCGACTGGAATATCGAGCCTACGTACAGGTAACTGACAGTATAGGAGACAGTTCGTCTGGTATATCTAGCCTTAGTTCAGTTAACTGGCACTAGGAGACGGTTCGACTGAGGTATCTAGCCTAAGTACAGGTAACTGACAGTATAGGAGACGGTTCGTCTGGTATATCTAGCCTTAGTACAGTTAACTGACACTAGGAGACGGTTCGACTGAGGTATCTAGCCTAAGTACAGGTAACTGGCCTGCATAGACAATGAGGACAGGTTACAGACATCAGAAGGTCAAGAGATCGTGGAGAGGTTTTGGGTCGGGTCAAAGTAGATATTTTAAGGTTTGTAAATCCTTTCTTTATGAAATAATATAATTAAAATGTCACTATGACTACATGCTGTTCTGGTAAATAAAAGAGGAAGGTAAGTTTCCGACGTAATACAGCTGACTATTGTAACACTCGCATATAACTTGGCAAACTATTGTTCTATCAATTGTAAAAGAAATATAGGATCTATCACCGGTGGGAGGGCAAGACGGGAAAATCTCAGACACCCAAGTGAAAAGATTTCTGGTCTCCAACGAGGCTCTGCCGAGTTGGAGACCAAAAGAAATCTTTCACGCGGGTGTCTGAGATTTTCCCGTCTTGATTCTATTTCTCACTAATTCGTTAAAAAATCCGGTTCTGTTCTATTGAAAGATGGCAACAAATAGAGTTATCTACCCTGAACGTAATCTCCAGTGTACACATGTTGCGTCAGTGTTTGTTTAGTCTCGATCACCCAGACGCATATATTATAGGGTCTGGGATCACCTTGTTGTAATTTCGCTACCAATAGGTGGAGACAAAATAATGATTCTATTTTTAGGGCCCTATTTTTAAACCAGGAAAACCATGCATACTTATAACATGACGGCATATTCAGATTCACTCTTGATTGTGCACAACAATAATATTTGTTTAATTAATTGATAAAGTAATATTTTATAAAAATATTCAAATGTAAACTTTGGCACAATTTTTTATACACTTCTTGATATGAACGGAAGTAATTTTTTAGATAATAAAAATATCATCCAATCAAAAATTACGCCCAGTTTTGGGCGTAATGGTAACGAGTTCAATATAGAAATGAATCCAGACGCACAAATGTAATTAAGCGTCTGGATGATCGAGACTAGTGTTTGTTTTGATGTTTACCGCTATCATATTCTGGCATAAATTGGGTCATGGAAGCTCAGATATGTTGCTTTCATGTTAATATTTAAAAAGGCATAGTAAACCAACACAACTAAAGCAAATATTTTATCATTTTAATTGCCGAACCGACAGTTGACGTCACAATACATTTTTACGGGAAAAGGAGCGGGAAATTCTTATCTCACCCACGGGTTGAGATAAGGATATCTCAACCGACAAAAAATAGGTACCGCGCTGTCTCATTAGTGAGAAAAAATTGTCATAAAATTGTTATCAAATTAATAAATAAATATTCTTCACTCAATTCTGCCAGTACAACCCAGAAGTGTACACATCAAATACAATTGTATATATAACCATCCAGTATCGTCCTCCCCGTGGTATGCCTTATTATTTGCTCTCTTAATTCAATTATTTAGTAATGACGAAATTATTAACAAAATAAAAAAACTAAGAACAAGTTAATTAGCATACTTTTGTCAGATGATACAAATTACAGAAATCGTATCCTGACCTATAACCACCACGGTGTCTGGTTAATTGGTCCCACATGCAAATTGGTCCCAGCCAGTTCGTTCCAAGTCTTTGCCAATTGGTCCCACTTTTGGACAATTGGTCCCAACACTTTTAAAATTGGTCACAACTCTTTTAAAAAGTATATTTTAGAACAATTTTTGGTTTTGTATAGCAATTAATACTAAGTTATTGAAATTTAATAAACTCCCAATACAAAACAAATGATAATATGTTCAAATTTGTTATTTAATATACACATTCATGACATTTATATATAAAAGTAATGACAAATATTATTCCAAATAACTTGAGAATTGTGAATTCTTTTTAAGTTGTATTGTATAATAATTTTGTCTTGTTAGTTTCAATAGCAGCTTAGGCATATAATTATTACTTTTTTATATTTTGAAGCATAAGGTTTTAGCTTTAATTAA
>CALYDG010000224.1:0-62000 GCA_944474755.1 Limnoperna fortunei | reverse complement strand
AACAGTCAATAAACTGTAGAAAACCCAATACAGAACCAGTCAATAAACTGTACAAAACTCAATAAAGAACCAGTCAATAAACTGCACGAAACTGAACAAAGAACCAGTCAATAAACTGTACAAAACTCAATGAAGAACCAGTCAATAAACATTACAAAACTAAATTAAAGAAACAGTCAATAAACTGTTCAAAACTAAATAAGGAACCAGACAATAAACTGTACCAAACTAAATAAAGAAACAGTCAAAACTAAATAATGAAACAGTCAATAAACTGTCCAAACTGAATAAAGAACCGGTCAATAAACTGTACAAAACTCAGTAAAGAACCAGTCAATAAACTGTACAAAACTGAACAAAGAACCAGTCAATAAACTGTGCAAAGCTCAATAAAGAACCAGTCAATAAACTGTACAAAACTCAATAACGAACCAGTCAATAAACTGTACAAAACTGAATAAAGAACCAGTGAATAAATATTACAAAACTGAATAAAGAACCAGTCAATAAACTGTACAAAACTCAATAAAGAACCAGTCAATAAACTGTACAAAACTCAATAAAGAACCAGTCAATAAACTGTACAAAACTAAATAAAGAAACTGTCAATAAACTGTACAAAACTCGATAAAGAAACAGTCAATAAACTGTACAAAACTCAATAAAGAACCAGTAAATAAACTGTACAAAACTGAATAAAGAACCAGTCAATAAACTGTACAAAACTGAACAAAGAACAAGTCATTAAACTGTACAAAACTCAATAAAGAAACAGTCAGTAAACTGTACAAAACTGAATAAAGAACCAGTCAATAAATTGTACACAAACTCAATAAAGAACCAGTCAATAAACTGTACAAACCTCAATAAAGAACAAGTCTATAAACTGTACAAAACTAAATAAAGAAACAGTCGATAATCTGTACAAAACTAAATAAAGAAACAGTCAATAAACTGTACAAATCTCAGTAAAGAACTAGTCAATAAACTTTACAAAACTCAATGAAGAACTAGTCAATAAACTTTACAAAACTCAATGAAGAACCAGTCAATAAACTGTACAAAACTGAATGAAGAAACAATCAATAAACTGTACAAAACTGAATAAAGAACCATTCAATAAACTGTATAAAACGCAATAAAGAACCAGTCAATAAACTGTACAAAACTGAATAAAGAAACAGTCAATAAACTGTACAAAACTCAAAAAAAACAGTCAATAAACTGTAGAAACTCAATAAAGAAACAGTCAATAAACTGTACAAAACTGAATAAGGAACTAGTAAATAAACTGTAAAAAACTCAATAAAGAAACAGTAAATAAACTGTACAAAACTCAATTAGGAACCAGTCAATAAACTGTACAAAACTCAATAAAGAACCAGTCAATAAACTGTACAAAACTCAATAAAGAACCTGTCAATAAACTGTACAAAACGCAATAAAGAAACAGTCAACAAACTGTAGAAAACTCAATAAAGAACGAGTCAATAAACTGTACAAAACTCAATAAAGAACAAGTCAATAAACTGTACAAAACTGAACAAAGAACCAGTCAATAAACTGTACAAACTCGATGAAGAACCGGTCAATAAACATTACAAAACTGAATAAAGAAACAGTCAATAAACTGTACAAAACTAAATAAGAAACCAGTCATTAAACTGTACAAAACTAAATAAAGAAACATTCGATAAACTGTACAAAACTAAATAAAGAAATAGTCAAGAAACTGTACAAACCTCAATAAAGAACCAGTCAATAAACTGTACAAAAGTCAATAAAGAGCCAGACAATAAACTCCACAAAACTCAATAAAGAACCAGTCAATAAATTGTACAAAACTGAACAAAGAACCAGTCAATAAACGGTTCAAAACTCAATAAAGAACCAGTCAATAAACATTGCAAAACTGAATAAAGAAACAGTCAATAAACTGTACAAAACTAAATAAAAAACCAGTCTATAAACTGTACAAAACTAAATAAAGAAACAGTCGATAATCTGTACAAAACTAAATAAAGAAATAGTCAAGAAACTGTACAAAACTGAATAAAGAACCAGTCAATAAACTGTGCAAAACTCAGTAAAGAACCAGTCAATAAACTGTACAAAACTCAATAATGAACCAGTCAATAAACTGTACAAAACGGAATTGAATAAACATTGCAAAACTGAATACAGAACCAGTGAATAAACTGTACAAAACTCAATAAAGAACCAGTCAACAAACTGTACAAAACTAAATAAAGAAACAGTCAATAAACTGTACAAAACTCAATAAAGAACCAGTCAATAAACTGTACAAAGCTGAATAAAGAACCAGTCAATAAACTGTACAAAACTGAATAAAGAAACAGTCAATAAACTATAAAAACTGAATAAAGAATAAGTCAATAAACTGTACACAACCCAATAAAGAACCAGTCAATAAATTGTACACAAATTCAATAAAGAATCAGTCAATAAACTGTACAAAACTCAATAAAGAACCAGTCAATAAACTGTACAAAACTCAATAAACAACCAGTCAATAAACATTACAAAACTGAATAAAGAAACAGTCAATAAACTGTACAAAACAAAATAAAGAACCAGTCAATAAAGTGAACAAAACTAAATAAAGAAACAGAAAATAAACTGTACAAAACTAAATAAAGAAGCAGTCAATAAATTGTACACAAACTAAATAAAGAAAAAGTCAATAAACTGTACAAAACTAACTAAAGAAACAGTCAATAAACTGTACAAAACTAAATAAAGAAACAGTCATTAAACTGTACAAAACTCAATAAAGAAACAGTCAATAAACTGAACAAAACTGAATAAAGAACCAGTCAATAAACTGTACAAAACTCAATAAAGAAACAGTCAATAAACTGTACAAAACTCAATAAAGAAATAGTCAATAAACTGTACAAAACTCAATAACAAACAGTCAATAAACTGTACAAAACTCAATAAAGAAACAGATAATAAACTGTACAAAACTGAATAAGGAACTAGTAAATAAACTGTACAAAACTCAATAAAGAACCAGTCAATAAACTGTACAAAACTCAAAAAATAGCCAGTCAATAAACTGTACAAAACTCAATAAAGAACCAGTCAATAAACTGTACAAAACTCAGTAAAGAAACAGTCAATAAACTGTAGAAAACTCAATAAAGAACCAGTCAATAAACTGTACAAACCTCAATAAAGAACCAGTCAATAAACTGTACAAAACTGAACAAAGAACCAGTCAGTAAACTGTACAAAATTCAATGAAGAACCAGTCAATAAACATTACAAAACTGAATAAAAGAAACAGTCAATAAACTGTTCAAAACTAAATAAGGAACCAGTCAATATACTGTACCAAACTAAATAAAGAAACAGTCGATAAACTGTACAAAACTAAATAAAAAAACAGTCAATAAACTGTTCAAAACTGAATAAAGAACCAGTCAATAAACTGTACAAAACTCAGTAAAGAACCAGTCAATAAACTGTACAAAACTGAACAAAGAACCAGTCAATAAACTGTACAAAACTGAATAAAGAACCAGTCAATAAATTGTACACAAACTCAATAAAGAACCAGTCAATAAACTATACAAAACTCAATAAAGAACCAGTCAATAAACTGTACAAAAGTCAATAAAGAACCAGACAGTAAACTGTACAAAACTCAATAAAGAACCAGTCAATAAATTGTACAAAACTGAACAAAGAACCAGTCAATAAACTGTTCAAAACTCAATAAAGAACCAGTCAATAAACATTACAAAACTGAATAAAGAAACAGTCAATAAACTGTACAAAACTAAATAAAGAACCAGTCTATAAACTGTACAAAACTAAATAAAGAAACAGTCGACAAACTGTACAAAACTAAATAAAGAACCGGTCAATAAACTGTACAAAACTCAGTAAAGAACTAGTCAATAAACTGTACAAAACTGAACAAAGAACTAGTCAATAAACTCTACAAAACTCAATAAAGAACCAGTCAATAAACTTTACAAAACTCAATGAAGAACCAGTCAATAAACTGTACAAAACTGAATAAAGAAACAGTCAATAAACTGTACAAAACTGAATAAAGAACCAGTCAATAAACTGTACAAAACTCAATAAAGAACCAGTCAATAAACTGCACAAAACTGAATAAAGAAACAGTCAATAAAATGTACAAAACTAAAAAAAAACAGTCAATAAACTGTACAAACTCAATAAAGAAACAGTCAATAAACTGTACAAAACTGAATAAGGAACTAGTGAATAAACTGTAAAAAACTCCATAAAGAAACAGTCAATAAACTGTACAAAACTCAATAAAGAACCAGTCAATAAACTGTACAAAACTCAATAAAGAACCAGTCAATAAACTGTACAAAACTCAATAAAGAACCAGTCAATAAACTGTACAAAACTCAATAAAGAAACAGTCAACAAACTGTAGAAAACTCAATAAAGAACGAGTCAATAAACTGTACAAAACTCAATAAAGAACCAGTCAATAAACTGTACAAAACTAAATAAGGAACCAGTCAATAAACTGTACAAAACTAAATAAAGAAACATTCGATAAACTGTACAAAACTAAATAAAGAAACAGTCAATAAACTGTACAAAACTGAATAAAGAACCAGTCAATAAACTGTACAAAACTCAGTAAAGAACCAGTCAATAAACTGTACAAAACTCAATAATGAACCAGTCAATAAACTGTACAAAACTGAATAAAAAACCATTGAATAAACATTACAAAACTGAATAAACAACCAGTGAATAAACTGTACAAAACTCAATAAAGAACCAGTCAATAAACTGTACAAAACTAAATAAAGAAACAGTCAATAAACTGTACAAAACTAAATAAAGAACCAGTCAATAAACTGTACAAAACTGAATAAAGAACCAGTCAATAAATTGTACACAAATTCAATAAATAATCAGTCAATAAACTGTACAAAACTCAATAAAGAACCAGTCAATAAACTGTACAAAACTCAATAAACAACCAGTCAATAAAGATTACAAAACTCAATAACGAAACAGTCAATAAACTGTACAAAACTCAATAAAGAACCAGTCAATAAACTGTACAAAACTAAATAAAGAAACAGTAAATAAACTGTACAAAACTAAATAAAGAACCAGTCAATAAATTGTACACAAACTAAATAAAGAAAAAGTCAATAAACTGTACAAAACTAACTAAAGAAACAGTCAATAAACTGTACAAAACTAAATAAACAAACAGTCAATAAACTGTACAAAACTCAATAAAGAAACAGTCAATAAACTGAACAAAAGTGAATAAAGAAACAATCAATAAACTGTTCAAAACTGAATAAAGAACCAGTCAATAAACTGTACAAAACTCAATAAAGAAACAGTCAATAAACTGTACAAAACTCAAAAAAAGAAACAGTCAATAAACTGTACAAAACTCAATAAAAACAGTCAATAAACTGTACAAAACTCAATAAAGAAACAGTCAAGAAACTGTACAAAACTGAATAAGGACCTAGTAAATAAACTGTACAAAACTCAATGAAGAACCAGTCAATAAAGTGTACAAAACTGAACAAAGAACCAGTCAATAAACTGTTCAAAACTCAATAAAGAACCAGTCAATAAACATTACAAAACTGAATAAAGAAACAGTCAATAAACTGTACAACACTAAATAAAGAACCTGTCTATAAACTGTACAAAACTAAATAAAGAAACAGTCGATAAACTGTACAAAACTAAATAAAGAACCAGTCAATAAACTGTACAAAACTCAGTAAAGAACTAGTCAATAAACTGTACAAAACTGAACAAAGAACTAGTCAATAAACTGTACAAAACTCAATAAAGAACCAGTCAATAAACTTTACAAAACTCAATGAAGAACCAGTCAATAAACTGTACAAAACTGAATAAAGAACCAGTCAATAAACTGTACAAAACTGAATAAAGAACCAGTCAATAAACTGTACAAAACTCAATAAAGAACCAGTCAATAAACTGCACAAAACTGAATAAAGAAACAGTCAATAAACTGTACAAAACTAAAAAAAACAGTCAATAAACTGTACAAACTCAATAAAGAAACAGTCAATAAACTGTAAAAAACTGAATAAGGAACTAGTGAATAAACCGTAAAAAACTCAATAAAGAAACAGTCAATAAACTGTACAAAACTCAATAAAGAACCAGTCAATAAACTGTACAAAACTCAATAATGAACCAGTCAATAAACTGTACAAAACTGAATAAAAAACCATTGAATAAACATTACAAAACTGAATAAACAACCAGTGAATAAACTGTACAAAACTCAATAAAGAACCAGTCAATAAACTGTACAAAACTAAATAAAGAAACAGTCAATAAACTGTACAAAACTCAATAAAGAACCAGTCAATAAACTGTACAAAACTGAATAAAGAACCAGTCAATAAATTGTACACAAATTCAATAAATAATCAGTCAATAAACTGTACAAAACTCAATAAAGAACCAGTCAATAAACTGTACAAAACTCAATAAACAACCAGTCAATAAAGATTACAAAACTCAATAACGAAACAGTCAATAAACTGTACAAAACTCAATAAAGAACCAGTCAATAAACTGTACAAAACTAAATAAAGAAACAGTAAATAAACTGTACAAAACTAAATAAAGAACCAGTCAATAAATTGTACACAAACTAAATAAAGAAAAAGTCAATAAACTGTACAAAACTAACTAAAGAAACAGTCAATAAACTGTACAAAACTAAATAAACAAACAGTCAATAAACTGTACAAAACTCAATAAAGAAACAGTCAATAAACTGAACAAAAGTGAATAAAGAAACAATCAATAAACTGTTCAAAACTGAATAAAGAACCAGTCAATAAACTGTACAAAACTCAATAAAGAAACAGTCAATAAACTGTACAAAACTCAAAAAAAGAAACAGTCAATAAACTGTACAAAACTCAATAAAAACAGTCAATAAACTGTACAAAACTCAATAAAGAAACAGTCAAGAAACTGTACAAAACTGAATAAGGACCTAGTAAATAAACTGTACAAAACTCAATGAAGAACCAGTCAATAAAGTGTACAAAACTGAACAAAGAACCAGTCAATAAACTGTTCAAAACTCAATAAAGAACCAGTCAATAAACATTACAAAACTGAATAAAGAAACAGTCAATAAACTGTACAACACTAAATAAAGAACCTGTCTATAAACTGTACAAAACTAAATAAAGAAACAGTCGATAAACTGTACAAAACTAAATAAAGAACCAGTCAATAAACTGTACAAAACTCAGTAAAGAACTAGTCAATAAACTGTACAAAACTGAACAAAGAACTAGTCAATAAACTGTACAAAACTCAATAAAGAACCAGTCAATAAACTTTACAAAACTCAATGAAGAACCAGTCAATAAACTGTACAAAACTGAATAAAGAACCAGTCAATAAACTGTACAAAACTGAATAAAGAACCAGTCAATAAACTGTACAAAACTCAATAAAGAACCAGTCAATAAACTGCACAAAACTGAATAAAGAAACAGTCAATAAACTGTACAAAACTAAAAAAAACAGTCAATAAACTGTACAAACTCAATAAAGAAACAGTCAATAAACTGTAAAAAACTGAATAAGGAACTAGTGAATAAACCGTAAAAAACTCAATAAAGAAACAGTCAATAAACTGTACAAAACTCAATAAAGAACCAGTCAATAAACTGTACAAAACTCAATAATGAACCAGTCAATAAACTGTACAAAACTGAATAAAAAACCATTGAATAAACATTGCAAAACTGAATAAACAACCAGTGAATAAACTGTACAAAACTCAATAAAGAACCAGTCAATAAACTGTACAAAACTAAATAAAGAAACAGTCAATAAACTGTACAAAACTCAATAAAGAACCAGTCAATAAACTGTACAAAACTGAATAAGGAACCAGTCAATAAATTGTACACAAATTCAATAAATAATCAGTCAATAAACTGTACAAAACTCAATAAAGAACCAGTCAATAAACTGTACAAAACTCAATAAACAACCAGTCAATAAAGATTACAAAACTCAATAACGAAACAGTCAATAAACTGTACAAAACTCAATAAAGAACCAGTCAATAAACTGTACAAAACTAAATAAAGAAACAGTAAATAAACTGTACAAAACTAAATAAAGAACCAGTCAATAAATTGTACACAAACTAAATAAAGAAAAAGTCAATAAACTGTACAAAACTAACTAAAGAAACAGTCAATAAACTGTACAAAACTAAATAAAGAAACAGTCAATAAACTGTACAAAACTCAATAAAGAAACAGTCAATAAACTGAACAAAAGTGAATAAAGAAACAATCAATAAACTGTACAAAACTGAATAAAGAACCAGTCAATAAACTGTACAAAACTCAATAAAGAAACAGTCAATAAACTGTACAAAACTCAAAAAAGAAACAGTCAATAAACTGTACAAAACTCAATAAAAACAGTCAATAAACTGTACAAAACTCAATAAAGAAACAGTCAAGAAACTGTACAAAACTGAATAAGGACCTAGTAAATAAACTGTACAAAACTCAATGAAGAACCAGTCAATAAAGTGTACAAAACTGAACAAAGAACCAGTCAATAAACTGTTCAAAACTCAATAAAGAACCAGTCAATAAACATTACAAAACTGAATAAAGAAACAGTCAATAAACTGTACAACACTAAATAAAGAACCTGTCTATAAACTGTACAAAACTAAATAAAGAAACAGTCGATAAACTGTACAAAACTAAATAAAGAACCAGTCAATAAACTGTACAAAACTCAGTAAAGAACTAGTCAATAAACTGTACAAAACTGAACAAAGAACTAGTCAATAAACTGTACAAAACTCAATAAAGAACCAGTCAATAAACTTTACAAAACTCAATGAAGAACCAGTCAATAAACTGTACAAAACTGAATAAAGAACCAGTCAATAAACTGTACAAAACTGAATAAAGAACCAGTCAATAAACTGTACAAAACTCAATAAAGAACCAGTCAATAAACTGCACAAAACTGAATAAAGAAACAGTCAATAAACTGTACAAAACTAAAAAAAACAGTCAATAAACTGTACAAACTCAATAAAGAAACAGTCAATAAACTGTAAAAAACTGAATAAGGAACTAGTGAATAAACCGTAAAAAACTCAATAAAGAAACAATCAATAAACTGTACAAAACTCAATAAAGAACCAGTCAATAAACTGTACAAAACTCAATAAAGAACCAGTCAATAAAATGTACAAAACTCAATAAAGAACCAGTCAATAAACTGTACAAAACTTAATAAAGAAACAGTCAACAAACTGTAGAAAACTCAATAAAAAACGAGTCAATAAACTGTACAAAACTCAATAAAGAACCAGTCAATAAACTGTACAAAACTGAACAAAGAACCAGTCAATATACTGTACAAAACTCGATGAAGAACCGGTCAATAAACATTACAAAACTGAATAAAGAAACAGTCAATAAACTGTACAAAACTAAATAAGGAACCAGTCAATAAACTGTACAAAACTAAATAAAGAAACATTCGATAAACTGTACAAAACTAAATAACGAAACAGTCAATAAACTGTACAAAACTGAATAAAGAACCAGTCAATAAACTGTACAAAACTCGATGAAGAACCGGTCGATAAACATTACAAAACTGAATAAAGAAACAGTCAATAAACTGTACAAAACTAAATAAGGAACCAGTCAATAAACTGTACAAAACTAAATAAAGAAACATTCGATAAACTGTACAAAACTAAATAAAGAAACAGTCAATAAACTGTACAAAACTCAATAAAGAACCAGTCAATAAACTGTACAAAACTCAATAAAGAACCAGTCAATAAACTGTACAAAACTCAATAATGAACCAGTCAATAAACTGTACAAAACTGAATAAAAAACCATTGAATAAACATTGCAAAACTGAATAAACAACCAGTGAATAAACTGTACAAAACTCAATAAAGAACCAGTCAATAATCTGTACAAAACTAAATAAAGAAACAGTCAATAAACTGTACAAAACTCAATAAAGAACCAGTCAATAAACTGTACAAAACTGAATAAAGAACCAGTCAATAAATTGTACACAAATTCAATAAATAATCAGTCAATAAACTGTACAAAACTCAATAAAGAACCAGTCAATAAACTGTACAAAACTCAATAAACAACCAGTCAATAAACATTACAAAACTCAATAAAGAAACAGTCAATAAACTGTACAAAACTCAATAAAGAAACAGTCAATAAACTGTACAAAACTAAATAAAGAAACAGTAAATAAACTGTACAAAACTAAATAAAGAACCAGTCAATAAATTGTACACAAACTAAATAAAGAAAAAGTCAATAAACTGTACAAAACTAACTAAAGAAACAGTCAATAAACTGTACAAAACTAAATAAAGAAACAGTCAATAAACTGTACAAAACTCAATAAAGAAACAGACAATAAACTGAACAAAAGTGAATAAAGAAACAATCAATAAACTGTACAAAACTGAATAAAGAACCAGTCAATAAACTGTACAAAACTCAATAAAGAAACAGTCAATAAACTGTACAAAACTCAAAAAAGAAACAGTCAATAAACTGTACAAAACTCAATAAAAACAGTCAATAAACTGTACAAAACTCAATAAAGAAACAGTCAAGAAACTGTACAAAACTGAATAAGGAACTAGTAAATAAACTGTAAAAAACTCAATAAAGAACCAGTCAATAAATTGTACAAAACTGAACAAAGAACCAGTCAATAAACTGTTCAAAACTCAATAAAGAACCAGTCAATAAACATTACAAAACTGAATAAAGAAACAGTCAATAAACTGTACAAAACTAAATAAAGAACCAGTCTATAAATTGTACAAAACTAAATAAAGAAACAGTCGATAAACTGTACAAAACTAAATAAAGAACCAGTCAATAACCTGTACAAAACTCAGTAAAGAACTAGTCAATAAACTGTACAAAACTGAACAAAGAACTAGTCAATAAACTGTACAAAACTCAATAAAGAACCAGTCAATAAACTTTACAAAACTCAATGAAGAACCAGTCAATAAACTGTACAAAACTGAATAAAGAAACAGTCAATATACTGTACAAAACTGAATAAAGAACCAGTCAATAAACTGTACAAAACTCAATAAAGAACCAGTCAATAAACTGCACAAAACTGAATAAAGAAACAGTCAATAAACTGTACAAACTCAATAAAGAAACAGTCAATAAACTGTACAAAACTGAATAAGGAACTAGTGAATAAACTGTAAAAAACTCAATAAAGAAACAGTCAATAAACTGTACAAAACTCAATAAAGACCCAGTCAATAAACTGTACAAAACTCAATAAAGAACCAGTCAATAAACTGTACAAAACTCAATAAAGAACCAGTCAATAAACTGTACAAAACTCAATAAAGAAACAGTCAACAAACTGTAGAAAACTCAATAAAGAACGAGTCAATAAACTGTACAAAACTCAATAAAGAACCAGTCAATAAACTGTACAAAACTAAATAAGGAACCAGTCAATAAACTGTACAAAACTAAATAAAGAAACATTCGATAAACTGTACAAAACTAAATAAAGAAACAGTCATTAAACTGTACAAAACTGAATAAAGAACCAGTCAATAAACTGTACAAAACTCAGTAAAGAACCAGTCAATAAACTGTACAAAACTCAATAATGAACCAGTCAATAAACTGTACAAAACTGAATAAAAAACCATTGAATAAACATTACAAAACTGAATAAACAACCAGTGAATAAACTGTACAAAACTCAATAAAGAACCAGTCAATAAACTGTACAAAACTAAATAAAGAAACAGTCAATAAACTGTACAAAACTCAATAAAGAACCAGTCAATAAACTGTACAAAACTGAATAAAGAACCAGTCAATAAATTGTACACAAATTCAATAAATAATCAGTCAATAAACTGTACAAAACTCAATAAAGAACCAGTCAATAAACTGTACAAAACTCAATAAACAACCAGTCAATAAAGATTACAAAACTCAATAACGAAACAGTCAATAAACTGTACAAAACTCAATAAAGAACCAGTCAATAAACTGTACAAAACTAAATAAAGAAACAGTAAATAAACTGTACAAAACTAAATAAAGAACCAGTCAATAAATTGTACACAAACTAAATAAAGAAAAAGTCAATACACTGTACAAAACTAACTAAAGAAACAGTCAATAAACTGTACAAAACTAAATAAAGAAACAGTCAATAAACTGTACAAAACTCAATAAAGAAACAGTCAATAAACTGAACAAAAGTGAATAAAGAAACAATCAATAAACTGTACAAAACTGAATAAAGAACCAGTCAATAAACTGTACAAAACTCAATAAAGAAACAGTCAATAAACTGTACAAAACTCAAAAAAGAAACAGTCAATAAACTGTACAAAACTCAATAAAAACAGTCAATAAACTGTACAAAACTCAATAAAGAAACAGTCAAGAAACTGTACAAAACTGAATAAGGACCTAGTTAATAAACTGTACAAAACTCAATGAAGAACCAGTCAATAAAGTGTACAAAACTGAACAAAGAACCAGTCAATAAACTGTTCAAAACTCAATAAAGAACCAGTCAATAAACATTACAAAACTGAATAAAGAAACAGTCAATAAACTGTACAACACTAAATAAAGAACCTGTCTATAAACTGTACAAAACTAAATAAAGAAACAATCGATAAACTGTACAAAACTAAATAAAGAACCAGTCAATAAACTGTACAAAACTCAGTAAAGAACTAGTCAATAAACTGTACAAAACTGAACAAAGAACTAGTCAATAAACTGTACAAAACTCAATAAAGAACCAGTCAATAAACTTTACAAAACTCAATGAAGAACCAGTCAATAAACTGTACAAAACTGAATAAAGAACCAGTCAATAAACTGTACAAAACTGAATAAAGAACCAGTCAATAAACTGTACAAAACTCAATAAAGAACCAGTCAATAAACTGCACAAAACTGAATAAAGAAACAGTCAATAAACTGTACAAAACTAAAAAAAACAGTCAATAAACTGTACAAACTCAATAAAGAAACAGTCAATAAACTGTAAAAAACTGAATAAGGAACTAGTGAATAAACCGTAAAAAACTCAATAAAGAAACAGTCAATAAACTGTACAAAACTCAATAAAGAACCAGTCAATAAACTGTACAAAACTCAATAATGAACCAGTCAATAAACTGTACAAAACTGAATAAAAAACCATTGAATAAACATTACAAAACTGAATAAACAACCAGTGAATAAACTGTACAAAACTCAATAAAGAACCAGTCAATAAACTGTACAAAACTAAATAAAGAAACAGTCAATAAACTGTACAAAACTCAATAAAGAACCAGTCAATAAACTGTACAAAACTGAATAAAGAACCAGTCAATAAATTGTACACAAATTCAATAAATAATCAGTCAATAAACTGTACAAAACTCAATAAAGAACCAGTCAATAAACTGTACAAAACTCAATAAACAACCAGTCAATAAAGATTACAAAACTCAATAACGAAACAGTCAATAAACTGTACAAAACTCAATAAAGAACCAGTCAATAAACTGTACAAAACTAAATAAAGAAACAGTAAATAAACTGTACAAAACTAAATAAAGAACCAGTCAATAAATTGTACACAAACTAAATAAAGAAAAAGTCAATAAACTGTACAAAACTAACTAAAGAAACAGTCAATAAACTGTACAAAACTAAATAAAGAAACAGTCAATAAACTGTACAAAACTCAATAAAGAAACAGTCAATAAACTGAACAAAAGTGAATAAAGAAACAATCAATAAACTGTACAAAACTGAATAAAGAACCAGTCAATAAACTGTACAAAACTCAATAAAGAAACAGTCAATAAACTGTACAAAACTCAAAAAAGAAACAGTCAATAAACTGTACAAAACTCAATAAAAACAGTCAATAAACTGTACAAAACTCAATAAAGAAACAGTCAAGAAACTGTACAAAACTGAATAAGGACCTAGTAAATAAACTGTACAAAACTCAATGAAGAACCAGTCAATAAAGTGTACAAAACTGAACAAAGAACCAGTCAATAAACTGTTCAAAACTCAATAAAGAACCAGTCAATAAACATTACAAAACTGAATAAAGAAACAGTCAATAAACTGTACAACACTAAATAAAGAACCTGTCTATAAACTGTACAAAACTAAATAAAGAAACAGTCGATAAACTGTACAAAACTAAATAAAGAACCAGTCAATAAACTGTACAAAACTCAGTAAAGAACTAGTCAATAAACTGTACAAAACTGAACAAAGAACTAGTCAATAAACTGTACAAAACTCAATAAAGAACCAGTCAATAAACTTTACAAAACTCAATGAAGAACCAGTCAATAAACTGTACAAAACTGAATAAAGAACCAGTCAATAAACTGTACAAAACTGAATAAAGAACCAGTCAATAAACTGTACAAAACTCAATAAAGAACCAGTCAATAAACTGCACAAAACTGAATAAAGAAACAGTCAATAAACTGTACAAAACTAAAAAAAACAGTCAATAAACTGTACAAACTCAATAAAGAAACAGTCAATAAACTGTAAAAAACTGAATAAGGAACTAGTGAATAAACCGTAAAAAACTCAATAAAGAAACAATCAATAAACTGTACAAAACTCAATAAAGAACCAGTCAATAAACTGTACAAAACTCAATAAAGAACCAGTCAATAAAATGTACAAAACTCAATAAAGAACCAGTCAATAAACTGTACAAAACTTAATAAAGAAACAGTCAACAAACTGTAGAAAACTCAATAAAAAACGAGTCAATAAACTGTACAAAACTCAATAAAGAACCAGTCAATAAACTGTACAAAACTGAACAAAGAACCAGTCAATATACTGTACAAAACTCGATGAAGAACCGGTCAATAAACATTACAAAACTGAATAAAGAAACAGTCAATAAACTGTACAAAACTAAATAAGGAACCAGTCAATAAACTGTACAAAACTAAATAAAGAAACATTCGATAAACTGTACAAAACTAAATAACGAAACAGTCAATAAACTGTACAAAACTGAATAAAGAACCAGTCAATAAACTGTACAAAACTCGATGAAGAACCGGTCGATAAACATTACAAAACTGAATAAAGAAACAGTCAATAAACTGTACAAAACTAAATAAGGAACCAGTCAATAAACTGTACAAAACTAAATAAAGAAACATTCGATAAACTGTACAAAACTAAATAAAGAAACAGTCAATAAACTGTACAAAACTGAATAAAGAACCAGTCAATAAACTGTACAAAACTCAGTAAAGAACCAGTCAATAAACTGTACAAAACTCAATAATGAACCAGTCAATAAACTGTACAAAACTGAATAAAAAACCATTGAATAAACATTGCAAAACTGAATAAACAACCAGTGAATAAACTGTACAAAACTCAATAAAGAACCAGTCAATAATCTGTACAAAACTAAATAAAGAAACAGTCAATAAACTGTACAAAACTCAATAAAGAACCAGTCAATAAACTGTACAAAACTGAATAAAGAACCAGTCAATAAATTGTACACAAATTCAATAAATAATCAGTCAATAAACTGTACAAAACTCAATAAAGAACCAGTCAATAAACTGTACAAAACTCAATAAACAACCAGTCAATAAACATTACAAAACTCAATAAAGAAACAGTCAATAAACTGTACAAAACTCAATAAAGAACCAGTCAATAAACTGTACAAAACTAAATAAAGAAACAGTAAATAAACTGTACAAAACTAAATAAAGAACCAGTCAATAAATTGTACACAAACTAAATAAAGAAAAAGTCAATAAACTGTACAAAACTAACTAAAGAAACAGTCAATAAACTGTACAAAACTAAATAAAGAAACAGTCAATAAACTGTACAAAACTCAATAAAGAAACAGACAATAAACTGAACAAAAGTGAATAAAGAAACAATCAATAAACTGTACAAAACTGAATAAAGAACCAGTCAATAAACTGTACAAAACTCAATAAAGAAACAGTCAATAAACTGTACAAAACTCAAAAAAGAAACAGTCAATAAACTGTACAAAACTCAATAAAAACAGTCAATAAACTGTACAAAACTCAATAAAGAAACAGTCAAGAAACTGTACAAAACTGAATAAGGAACTAGTAAATAAACTGTAAAAAACTCAATAAAGAACCAGTCAATAAACTGTACAAAACTCAATAAAGAAACAGTCAATAAACTGTTCAAAACTCAATAAAGAACCAGTCAATAAACATTACAAAACTGAATAAAGAAACAGTCAATAAACTGTACAAAACTAAATAAAGAACCAGTCTATAAATTGTACAAAACTAAATAAAGAAACAGTCGATAAACTGTACAAAACTAAATAAAGAACCAGTCAATAACCTGTACAAAACTCAGTAAAGAACTAGTCAATAAACTGTACAAAACTGAACAAAGAACTAGTCAATAAACTGTACAAAACTCAATAAAGAACCAGTCAATAAACTTTACAAAACTCAATGAAGAACCAGTCAATAAACTGTACAAAACTGAATAAAGAAACAGTCAATATACTGTACAAAACTGAATAAAGAACCAGTCAATAAACTGTACAAAACTCAATAAAGAACCAGTCAATAAACTGCACAAAACTGAATAAAGAAACAGTCAATAAACTGTACAAACTCAATAAAGAAACAGTCAATAAACTGTACAAAACTGAATAAGGAACTAGTGAATAAACTGTAAAAAACTCAATAAAGAAACAGTCAATAAACTGTACAAAACTCAATAAAGACCCAGTCAATAAACTGTACAAAACTCAATAAAGAACCAGTCAATAAACTGTACAAAACTCAATAAAGAACCAGTCAATAAACTGTACAAAACTCAATAAAGAAACAGTCAACAAACTGTAGAAAACTCAATAAAGAACGAGTCAATAAACTGTACAAAACTCAATAAAGAACCAGTCAATAAACTGTACAAAACTGAACAAAGAACCAGTCAATATACTGTACAAAACTTGATGAAGAACCGGTCAATAAACATTACAAAACTGAATAAAGAAACAGTCAATAAACTGTACAAAACTAAATAAGGAACCAGTCAATAAACTGTACAAAACTAAATAAAGAAACATTCGATAAACTGTACAAAACTAAATAAAGAAACAGTCAATAAACTGTACAAAACTGAATAAAGAACCAGTCAATAAACTGTACAAAACTCAGTAAAGAACCAGTCAATAAACTGTACAAAACTCAGTAAAGAACCAGTCAATAAACTGTACAAAACTCAATAATGAACCAGTCAATAAACTGTACAAAACTGAATAAAAAACCATTGAATAAACATTGCAAAACTGAATAAACAACCAGTGAATAAACTGTACAAAACTCAATAAAGAACCAGTCAATAATCTGTACAAAACTAAATAAAGAAACAGTCAATAAACTGTACAAAACTCAATAAAGAACCAGTCAATAAACTGCACAAAACTGAATAAAGAACCAGTCAATAAATTGTACACAAATTCAATAAATAATCAGTCAATAAACTGTACAAAACTCAATAAAGAACCAGTCAATAAACTGTACAAAACTCAATAAACAACCAGTCAATAAACATTACAAAACTCAATAAAGAAACAGTCAATAAACTGTACAAAACTCAATAAAGAACCACTCAATAAACTGTACAAAACTAAATAAAGAAACAGTAAATAAACTGTACAAAACTAAATCAAGAACCAGTCAATAAATTGTACACAAACTAAATAAAGAAAAAGTCAATAAACTGTACAAAACTAACTAAAGAAACAGTCAATAAACTGTACAAAACTAAATAAAGAAACAGTCAATAAACTGTACAAAACTCAATAAAGAAACAGTCAATAAACTGAACAAAAGTGAATAAAGAAACAATCAATAAACTGTACAAAACTGAATAAAGAACCAGTCAATAAACTGTACAAAACTCAATAAAGAAACAGTCAATAAACTGTACAAAACTCAAAAAAGAAACAGTCAATAAACTGTACAAAACTCAATAAAAACAGTCAATAAACTGTACAAAACTCAATAAAGAAACAGTCAAGAAACTGTACAAAACTGAATAAGGAACTAGTAAATAAACTGTAAAAAACTCAATAAAGAACCAGTCAATAAATTGTACAAAACTGAACAAAGAACCAGTCAATAAACTGTTCAAAACTCAATAAAGAACCAGTCAATAAACATTACAAAACTGAATAAAGAAACAGTCAATAAACTGTACAAAACTAAATAAAGAACCAGTCTATAAATTGTACAAAACTAAATAAAGAAACAGTCGATAAACTGTACAAAACTAAATAAAGAACCAGTCAATAACCTGTACAAAACTCAGTAAAGAACTAGTCAATAAACTGTACAAAACTGAACAAAGAACTAGTCAATAAACTGTACAAAACTCAATAAAGAACCAGTCAATAAACTTTACAAAACTCAATGAAGAACCAGTCAATAAACTGTACAAAACTGAATAAAGAAACAGTCAATATACTGTACAAAACTGAATAAAGAACCAGTCAATAAACTGTACAAAACTCAATAAAGAACCAGTCAATAAACTGCACAAAACTGAATAAAGAAACAGTCAATAAACTGTACAAACTCAATAAAGAAACAGTCAATAAACTGTACAAAACTGAATAAGGAACTAGTGAATAAACTGTAAAAAACTCAATAAAGAAACAGTCAATAAACTGTACAAAACTCAATAAAGACCCAGTCAATAAACTGTACAAAACTCAATAAAGAACCAGTCAATAAACTGTACAAAACTCAATAAAGAACCAGTCAATAAACTGTACAAAACTCAATAAAGAAACAGTCAACAAACTGTAGAAAACTCAATAAAGAACGAGTCAATAAACTGTACAAAACTCAATAAAGAACCAGTCAATAAACTGTACAAAACTGAACAAAGAACCAGTCAATATACTGTACAAAACTTGATGAAGAACCGGTCAATAAACATTACAAAACTGAATAAAGAAACAGTCAATAAACTGTACAAAACTAAATAAGGAACCAGTCAATAAACTGTACAAAACTAAATAAAGAAACATTCGATAAACTGTACAAAACTAAATAAAGAAACAGTCAATAAACTGTACAAAACTGAATAAAGAACCAGTCAATAAACTGTACAAAACTCAGTAAAGAACCAGTCAATAAACTGTACAAAACTCAATAATGAACCAGTCAATAAACTGTACAAAACTGAATAAAAAACCATTGAATAAACATTACAAAACTGAATAAACAACCAGTGAATAAACTGTACAAAACTCAATAAAGAACCAGTCAATAAACTGTACAAAACTAAATAAAGAAACAGTCAATAAACTGTACAAAACTCAATAAAGAACCAGTCAATAAACTGCACAAAACTGAATAAAGAACCAGTCAATAAATTGTACACAAATTCAATAAATAATCAGTCAATAAACTGTACAAAACTCAATAAAGAACCAGTCAATAAACTGTACAAAACTCAATAAACAACCAGTCAATAAACATTACAAAACTCAATAAAGAAACAGTCAATAAACTGTACAAAACTCAATAAAGAACCACTCAATAAACTGTACAAAACTAAATAAAGAAACAGTAAATAAACTGTACAAAACTAAATCAAGAACCAGTCAATAAATTGTACACAAACTAAATAAAGAAAAAGTCAATAAACTGTACAAAACTAACTAAAGAAACAGTCAATAAACTGTACAAAACTAAATAAAGAAACAGTCAATAAACTGTACAAAACTCAATAAAGAAACAGTCAATAAACTGAACAAAAGTGAATAAAGAAACAATCAATAAACTGTACAAAACTGAATAAAGAACCAGTCAATAAACTCAATAAAAACAGTCAATAAACTGTACAAAACTCAATAAAGAAACAGTCAAGAAACTGTACAAAACAGAATAAGGAACTAGTAAATAAACTGTACAAAACTCAATAAAGAACCAGTCAATAAACTGCACAAAACTGAATAAAGAAACAGTCAATAAACTGTACAAAACTAAAAAAAAACAGTCAATAAACTGTACAAACTCAATAAAGAAACAGTCAAGAAACTGTACAAAACTGAATAAGGAACTAGTGAATAAACTGTAAAAAACTCAATAAAGAAACAGTCAATAAACTGTACAAAACTCAATAAAGAACCAGTCAATAAACTGTACAAAACTCAATAAAGAACCAGTCAATAAACTGTACAAAACTCAATAAAGAACCAGTCAATAAACTGTACAAAACTCAATAAAGAAACAGTCAAAAAACTGTAGAAAACTCAATAAAGAACGAGTCAATAAACTGTACAAAACTGAATAAAGAACCAGTCAATAAACTGTACAAAACTGAATAAAGAACCAGTCAATAAACTGTACAAAACTCAATAAAGAACCAGTCAATAAACTGCACAAAACTGAATAAAGAAACAGTCAATAAACTGTACAAAACTAAAAAAAAACAGTCAATAAACTGTACAAACTCAATAAAGAAACAGTCAATAAACTGCAAAAAACTGAATAAGGAACTAGTGAATAAACTGTAAAAAACTCAATAAAGAAACAGTCAATAAACTGTACAAACCTCAATAAAGAACCAGTCAATAAACTGTACAAAACTCAATAAAGAACCAGTCAATAAACTGTACAAAACTCAATAAAGAGCCAGTCAATAAACTGTACAAAACTCAATAAAGAAACAGTCAACAAACTGTAGAAAACTCAATAAAAAACGAGTCAATAAACTGTACAAAACTCAATAAAGAACCAGTCAATAAACTGTACAAAACTGAACAAAGAACCAGTCAATATACTGTACAAAACTCGATGAAGAACCGGTCAATAAACATTACAAAACTGAATAAAGAAACAGTCAATAAACTGTACAAAACTAAATAAGGAACCAGTCAATAAACTGTACAAAACTAAATAAAGAAACATTCGATAAACTGTACAAAACTAAATAAAGAAACAGTCAATAAACTGTACAAAACTGAATAAAGAACAAGTCAATAAACTGTACAAAACTCGATGAAGAACCGGTCGATAAACATTACAAAACTGAATAAAGAAACAGTCAATAAACTGTACAAAACTAAATAAGGAACCAGTCAATAAACTGTACAAAACTAAATAAAGAAACATTCGATAAACTGTACAAAACTAAATAAAGAAACAGTCAATAAACTGTACAAAACTGAATAAAGAACCAGTCAATAAACTGTACAAAACTCAGTAAAGAACCAGTCAATAAACTGTACAAAACTCAATAATGAACCAGTCAATAAACTGTACAAAACTGAATAAAAAACCATTGAATAAACATTACAAAACTGAATAAACAACCAGTGAATAAACTGTACAAAACTCAATAAAGAACCAGTCAATAATCTGTACAAAACTAAATAAAGAAACAGTCAATAAACTGTACAAAACTGAATAAAGAACCAGTCAATAAACTGTACAAAACTGAATAAAGAACCAGTCAATAAATTGTACACAAATTCAATAAATAATCAGTCAATAAACTGTACAAAACTCAATAAAGAACCAGTCAATAAACTGTACAAAACTCAATAAACAACCAGTCAATAAACATTACAAAACTCAATAAAGAACCAGTCAATAAACTGTACAAAACTAAATAAAGAAACAGTAAATAAACTGTACAAAACTAAATAAAGAACCAGTCAATAAATTGTACACAAACTAAATAAAGAAAAAGTCAATAAACTGTACAAAACTAACTAAAGAAACAGTCAATAAACTGTACAAAACTAAATAAAGAAACAGTCAATAAACTGTACAAAACTCAATAAAGAAACAGTCAATAAACTGAACAAAAGTGAATAAAGAAACAATCAATAAACTGTACAAAACTGAATAAAGAACCAGTCAATAAACTCAATAAAAACAGTCAATAAACTGTACAAAACTCAATAAAAAAACAGTCAAGAAACTGTACAAAACTGAATAAGGAACTCGTAAATAAACTGTACAAAACTCAATAAAGAACCAGTCAATAAAATGCACAAAACTGAATAAAGAAACAGTCAATAAACTGTACAAACTCAATAAAGAAACAGTCAATAAACTGTACAAAACTGAATAAGGAACTAGTGAATAAACTGTAAAAAACTCAATAAAGAAACAGTCAATAAACTGTACAAAACTCAATAAAGAACCAGTCAATAAACTGTACAAAACGCAATAAAGAACCAGTCAATAAACTGTACAAAACTCAATAAAGAACCAGTCAATAAACTGTACAAAACTCAATAAAGAAACAGTCAACAAACTGTAGAAAACTCAATAAAGAACGAGTCAATAAACTGTACAAAACTGAATAAAGAACCAGTCAATAAACTGCACAAAACTGAATAAAGAAACAGTCAATAAACTGTACAAAACTCAATAAAGAACCACTCAATAAACTGTACAAAACTAAATAAAGAAACAGTAAATAAACTGTACAAAACTAAATCAAGAACCAGTCAATAAATTGTACACAAACTAAATAAAGAAAAAGTCAATAAACTGTACAAAACTAACTAAAGAAACAGTCAATAAACTGTACAAAACTAAATAAAGAAACAGTCAATAAACTGTACAAAACTCAATAAAGAAACAGTCAATAAACTGAACAAAAGTGAATAAAGAAACAATCAATAAACTGTACAAAACTGAATAAAGAACCAGTCAATAAACTCAATAAAAACAGTCAATAAACTGTACAAAACTCAATAAAGAAACAGTCAAGAAACTGTACAAAACAGAATAAGGAACTAGTAAATAAACTGTACAAAACTCAATAAAGAACCAGTCAATAAACTGCACAAAACTGAATAAAGAAACAGTCAATAAACTGTACAAAACTAAAAAAAAACAGTCAATAAACTGTACAAACTCAATAAAGAAACAGTCAAGAAACTGTACAAAACTGAATAAGGAACTAGTGAATAAACTGTAAAAAACTCAATAAAGAAACAGTCAATAAACTGTACAAAACTCAATAAAGAACCAGTCAATAAACTGTACAAAACTCAATAAAGAACCAGTCAATAAACTGTACAAAACTCAATAAAGAACCAGTCAATAAACTGTACAAAACTCAATAAAGAAACAGTCAAAAAACTGTAGAAAACTCAATAAAGAACGAGTCAATAAACTGTACAAAACTGAATAAAGAACCAGTCAATAAACTGTACAAAACTGAATAAAGAACCAGTCAATAAACTGTACAAAACTCAATAAAGAACCAGTCAATAAACTGCACAAAACTGAATAAAGAAACAGTCAATAAACTGTACAAAACTAAAAAAAAACAGTCAATAAACTGTACAAACTCAATAAAGAAACAGTCAATAAACTGCAAAAAACTGAATAAGGAACTAGTGAATAAACTGTAAAAAACTCAATAAAGAAACAGTCAATAAACTGTACAAACCTCAATAAAGAACCAGTCAATAAACTGTACAAAACTCAATAAAGAACCAGTCAATAAACTGTACAAAACTCAATAAAGAGCCAGTCAATAAACTGTACAAAACTCAATAAAGAAACAGTCAACAAACTGTAGAAAACTCAATAAAAAACGAGTCAATAAACTGTACAAAACTCAATAAAGAACCAGTCAATAAACTGTACAAAACTGAACAAAGAACCAGTCAATATACTGTACAAAACTCGATGAAGAACCGGTCAATAAACATTACAAAACTGAATAAAGAAACAGTCAATAAACTGTACAAAACTAAATAAGGAACCAGTCAATAAACTGTACAAAACTAAATAAAGAAACATTCGATAAACTGTACAAAACTAAATAAAGAAACAGTCAATAAACTGTACAAAACTGAATAAAGAACAAGTCAATAAACTGTACAAAACTCGATGAAGAACCGGTCGATAAACATTACAAAACTGAATAAAGAAACAGTCAATAAACTGTACAAAACTAAATAAGGAACCAGTCAATAAACTGTACAAAACTAAATAAAGAAACATTCGATAAACTGTACAAAACTAAATAAAGAAACAGTCAATAAACTGTACAAAACTGAATAAAGAACCAGTCAATAAACTGTACAAAACTCAGTAAAGAACCAGTCAATAAACTGTACAAAACTCAATAATGAACCAGTCAATAAACTGTACAAAACTGAATAAAAAACCATTGAATAAACATTACAAAACTGAATAAACAACCAGTGAATAAACTGTACAAAACTCAATAAAGAACCAGTCAATAATCTGTACAAAACTAAATAAAGAAACAGTCAATAAACTGTACAAAACTCAATAAAGAACCAGTCAATAAACTGTACAAAACTGAATAAAGAACCAGTCAATAAATTGTACACAAATTCAATAAATAATCAGTCAATAAACTGTACAAAACTCAATAAAGAACCAGTCAATAAACTGTACAAAACTCAATAAACAACCAGTCAATAAACATTACAAAACTCAATAAAGAACCAGTCAATAAACTGTACAAAACTAAATAAAGAAACAGTAAATAAACTGTACAAAACTAAATAAAGAACCAGTCAATAAATTGTACACAAACTAAATAAAGAAAAAGTCAATAAACTGTACAAAACTAACTAAAGAAACAGTCAATAAACTGTACAAAACTAAATAAAGAAACAGTCAATAAACTGTACAAAACTCAATAAAGAAACAGTCAATAAACTGAACAAAAGTGAATAAAGAAACAATCAATAAACTGTACAAAACTGAATAAAGAACCAGTCAATAAACTCAATAAAAACAGTCAATAAACTGTACAAAACTCAATAAAAAAACAGTCAAGAAACTGTACAAAACTGAATAAGGAACTCGTAAATAAACTGTACAAAACTCAATAAAGAACCAGTCAATAAAATGCACAAAACTGAATAAAGAAACAGTCAATAAACTGTACAAAACTAAAAAAAACAGTCAATAAACTGTACAAACTCAATAAAGAAACAGTCAATAAACTGTACAAAACTGAATAAGGAACTAGTGAATAAACTGTAAAAAACTCAATAAAGAAACAGTCAATAAACTGTACAAAACTCAATAAAGAACCAGTCAATAAACTGTACAAAACGCAATAAAGAACCAGTCAATAAACTGTACAAAACTCAATAAAGAACCAGTCAATAAACTGTACAAAACTCAATAAAGAAACAGTCAACAAACTGTAGAAAACTCAATAAAGAACGAGTCAATAAACTGTACAAAACTGAATAAAGAACCAGTCAATAAACTGCACAAAACTGAATAAAGAAACAGTCAATAAACTGTACAAAACTAAAAAAAACAGTCAATAAACTGTACAAACTCAATAAAGAAACAGTCAATAAACTGCAAAAAACTGAATAAGGAACTAGTGAATAAACTGTAAAAAACTCAATAAAGAAACAGTCAATAAACTGTACAAACCTCAATAAAGAACCAGTCAATAAACTGTACAAAACTCAATAAAGAACCAGTCAATAAACTGTACAAAACTCAATAAAGAGCCAGTCAATAAACTGTACAAAACTCAATAAAGAAACAGTCAACAAACTGTAGAAAACTCAATAAAAAACGAGTCAATAAACTGTACAAAACTCAATAAAGAACCAGTCAATAAACTGTACAAAACTGAACAAAGAACCAGTCAATATACTGTACAAAACTCGATGAAGAACCGGTCAATAAACATTACAAAACTGAATAAAGAAACAGTCAATAAACTGTACAAAACTAAATAAGGAACCAGTCAATAAACTGTACAAAACTAAATAAAGAAACATTCGATAAACTGTACAAAACTAAATAAAGAAACAGTCAATAAACTGTACAAAACTGAATAAAGAACAAGTCAATAAACTGTACAAAACTCGATGAAGAACCGGTCGATAAACATTACAAAACTGAATAAAGAAACAGTCAATAAACTGTACAAAACTAAATAAGGAACCAGTCAATAAACTGTACAAAACTAAATAAAGAAACATTCGATAAACTGTACAAAACTAAATAAAGAAACAGTCAATAAACTGTACAAAACTGAATAAAGAACCAGTCAATAAACTGTACAAAACTCAGTAAAGAACCAGTCAATAAACTGTACAAAACTCAATAATGAACCAGTCAATAAACTGTACAAAACTGAATAAAAAACCATTGAATAAACATTACAAAACTGAATAAACAACCAGTGAATAAACTGTACAAAACTCAATAAAGAACCAGTCAATAATCTGTACAAAACTAAATAAAGAAACAGTCAATAAACTGTACAAAACTCAATAAAGAACCAGTCAATAAACTGTACAAAACTGAATAAATAAACAGTCAATAAATTGTACACAAATTCAATAAATAATCAGTCAATAAACTGTACAAAACTCAATAAAGAACCAGTCAATAAACTGTACAAAACTCAATAAACAACCAGTCAATAAACATTACAAAACTCAATAAAGAACCAGTCAATAAACTGTACAAAACTGAATAAAGAAACAGTAAATAAACTGTACAAAACTAAATAAAGAACCAGTCAATAAATTGTACACAAACTAAATAAAGAAAAAGTCAATAAACTGTACAAAACTAACTAAAGAAACAGTCAATAAACTGTACAAAACTAAATAAAGAAACAGTCAATAAACTGTACAAAACTCAATAAAGAAACAGTCAATAAACTGAACAAAAGTGAATAAAGAAACAATCAATAAACTGTACAAAACTGAATAAAGAACCAGTCAATAAACTCAATAAAAACAGTCAATAAACTGTACAAAACTCAATAAAAAAACAGTCAAGAAACTGTACAAAACTGAATAAGGAACTCGTAAATAAACTGTACAAAACTCAATAAAGAACCAGTCAATAAAATGCACAAAACTGAATAAAGAAACAGTCAATAAACTGTACAAAACTAAAAAAAACAGTCAATAAACTGTACAAACTCAATAAAGAAACAGTCAATAAACTGTACAAAACTGAATAAGGAACTAGTGAATAAACTGTAAAAAACTCAATAAAGAAACAGTCAATAAACTGTACAAAACTCAATAAAGAACCAGTCAATAAACTGTACAAAACGCAATAAAGAACCAGTCAATAAACTGTACAAAACTCAATAAAGAACCAGTCAATAAACTGTACAAAACTCAATAAAGAAACAGTCAACAAACTGTAGAAAACTCAATAAAGAACGAGTCAATAAACTGTACAAAACTGAATAAAGAACCAGTCAATAAACTGCACAAAACTGAATAAAGAAACAGTCAATAAACTGTACAAAACTAAAAAAAACAGTCAATAAACTGTACAAACTCAATAAAGAAACAGTCAATAAACTGCAAAAAACTGAATAAGGAACTAGTGAATAAACTGTAAAAAACTCAATAAAGAAACAGTCAATAAACTGTACAAAACTCAATAAAGAACCAGTCAATAAACTGTACAAAACTCAATAAAGAACCAGTCAATAAACTGTACAAAACTCAATAAAGAAACAGTCAACAAACTGTAGAAAACTCAATAAAAAACGAGTCAATAAACTGTACAAAACTCAATAACGAACCAGTCAATAAACTGTACAAAACTGAACAAAGAACCAGTCAATATACTGTACAAAACTCGATGAAGAACCGGTCAATAAACATTACAAAACTGAATAAAGAAACAGTCAATAAACTGTACAAAACTAAATAAGGAACCAGTCAATAAACTGTACAAAACTAAATAAAGAAACATTCGATAAACTGTACAAAACTAAATAAAGAAACAGTCAATAAACTGTACAAAACTGAATAAAGAACAAGTCAATAAACTGTACAAAACTCGATGAAGAACCGGTCGATAAACATTACAAAACTGAATAAAGAAACAGTCAATAAACTGTACAAAACTAAATAAGGAACCAGTCAATAAACTGTACAAAACTAAATAAAGAAACATTCGATAAACTGTACAAAACTAAATAAAGAAACAGTCAATAAACGGTACAAAACTGAATAAAGAACCAGTCAATAAACTGTACAAAACTCAGTAAAGAACCAGTCAATAAACTGTACAAAACTCAATAATGAACCAGTCAATAAACTGTACAAAACTCAATAAAGAACCAGTCAATAAACTGTACAAAACTGAATAAAGAACCAGTCAATAAATTGTACACAAATTCAATATATAATCAGTCAATAAACTGTACAAAACTCAATAAAGAACCAGTCAATAAACTGTACAAAACTCAATAAACAACCAGTCAATAAACATTACAAAACTCAATAAAGAAACAGTCAATAAACTGTACAAAACTCAATAAAGAACCAGTCAATAAACTGTACAAAACTAAATAAAGAAACAGTAAATAAACTGTACAAAACTAAATAAAGAACCAGTCAATAAATTGTACGCAAACTAAATAAAGAAAAAGTCAATAAACTGTACAAAACTAACTAAAGAAACAGTCAATAAACTGTACAAAACTAAATAAAGAAACAGTCAATAAACTGTACAAAACTCAATAAAGAAACAGTCAATAAACTGAACAAAAGTGAATAAAGAAACAATCAATAAACTGTACAAAACTGAATAAAGAACCAGTCAATAAACTGTACAAAACTCAATAAAGAAACAGTCAATAAACTGTACAAAACTCAAAAAAGAAACAGTCAATAAACTGTACAAAACTCAATAAAAACAGTCAATAAACTGTACAAAACTCAATAAAGAAACAGTCAAGAAACTGTACAAAACTGAATAAGGAACTAGTAAATAAACTGTACAAAACTCAATAAAGAACCAGTCAATAAATTGTACAAAACTGAACAAAGAACCAGTCAATAAACTGTTCAAAACTCAATAAAGAACCAGTCAATAAACATTACAAAACTGAATAAAGAAACAGTCAATAAACTGTACAAAACTAAATAAAGAACCAGTCTATAAACTGTACAAAACTAAATAAAGAAACAGTCAATAAACTGTACAAAACTAAATAAAGAACCAGTCAATAACCTGTACAAAACTCAGTAAAGAACTAGTCAATAAACTGTACAAAACTGAACAAAGAAACAGTCAATAAACTGTACAAAACTCAATAAAGAACCAGTCAATAAACTTTACAAAACTCAATGAAGAACCAGTCAATAAACTGTACAAAACTGAATAAAGAAACAGTCAATAAACTGTACAAAACTGAATAAAGAACCAGTCAATAAACTGTACAAAACTCAATAAAGAACCAGTCAATAAACTGCACGAAACTGAATAAAGAAACAGTCAATAAACTGTACAAAACTAAAAAAAAACAGAAAATAAATTGTACAAACTCAATAAAGAAACAGTCAATAAACTGAACAAAAGTGAATAAAGAAACAATCAATAAACTGTACAAAACTGAATAAAGAACCAGTCAATAAACTGTACAAAACTCAATAAAGAAACAGTCAATAAACTGTACAAAACTCAAAAAAGAAACAGTCAATAAACTGTACAAAACTCAATAAAAACAGTCAATAAACTGTACAAAACTCAATAAAGAAACAGTCAAGAAACTGTACAAAACTGAATAAGGAACTAGTAAATAAACTGTACAAAACTCAATAAAGAACCAGTCAATAAATTGTACAAAACTGAACAAAGAACCAGTCAATAAACTGTTCAAAACTCAATAAAGAACCAGTCAATAAACATTACAAAACTGAATAAAGAAACAGTCAATAAACTGTACAAAACTAAATAAAGAACCAGTCTATAAACTGTACAAAACTAAATAAACAGTCGATAAACTGTACAAAACTAAATAAAGAACCAGTCAATAACCTGTACAAAACTCAGTAAAGAACTAGTCAATAAACTGTACAAAACTGAACAAAGAACTAGTCAATAAACTGTACAAAACTAAAAAAAAAAGTCAATAAACTGTACAAACTCAATAAAGAAACAGTCAATAAACTGTACAAAACTGAATAAGGAACTAGTGAATAAACTGTAAAAAACTCAATAAAGAAACAGTCAATAAACTGTACAAAACTCAATAAAGAACCAGTCAATAAACTGTACAAAACTCAATAAAGAACCATTCAATAAACTGTACAAAACTCAATAAAGAACCAGTCAATAAACTGTACAAAACTCAATAAAGAAACAGTCAACAAACTGTAGAAAACTCAATAAAGAACGAGTCAATAAACTGTACAAAACTCAATAAAGAAACAGTCAATAAACTGTACAAAACTGAACAAAGAACCAGTCAATATACTGTACAAAACTTGATGAAGAACCGGTCAATAAACATTACAAAACTGAATAAAGAAACATTCAATAAACTGTACAAAACTAAATAAGGAACCAGTCAATAAACTGTACAAAACTAAATAAAGAAACATTCGATAAACTGTACAAAACTAAATAAAGAAACAGTCAATAAACTGTACAAAACTGAATAAAGAACCAGTCAATAAACTGTACAAAACTCAGTAAAGAACCAGTCAATAAACTGTACAAAACTCAATAATGAACCAGTCAATAAACTGTACAAAACTGAATAAAAAACCATTGAATAAACATTACAAAACTGAATAAACAACCAGTGAATAAACTGTACAAAACTCAATAAAGAACCAGTCAATAAACTGTACAAAACTAAATAAAGAAACAGTCAATAAACTGTACAAAACTCAATAAAGAACCAGTCAATAAACTGCACAAAACTGAATAAAGAACCAGTCAATAAATTGTACACAAATTCAATAAATAATCAGTCAATAAACTGTACAAAACTCAATAAAGAACCAGTCAATAAACTGTACAAAACTCAATAAACAACCAGTCAATAAACATTACAAAACTCAATAAAGAAACAGTCAATAAACTGTACAAAACTCAATAAAGAACCACTCAATAAACTGTACAAAACTAAATAAAGAAACAGTAAATAAACTGTACAAAACTAAATCAAGAACCAGTCAATAAATTGTACACAAACTAAATACAGAAAAAGTCAATAAACTGTACAAAACTAACTAAAGAAACAGTCAATAAACTGTACAAAACTAAATAAAGAAACAGTCAATAAACTGTACAAAACTCAATAAAGAAACAGTCAATAAACTGAACAAAAGTGAATAAAGAAACAATCAATAAACTGTACAAAACTGAATAAAGAACCAGTCAATAAACTCAATAAAAACAGTCAATAAACTGTACAAAACTCAATAAAGAAACAGTCAAGAAACTGTACAAAACTGAATAAGGAACTAGTAAATAAACTGTACAAAACTCAATAAAGAACCAGTCAATAAACTGCACAAAACTGAATAAAGAAACAGTCAATAAACTGTACAAAACTAAAAAAAAACAGTCAATAAACTGTACAAACTCAATAAAGAAACAGTCAATAAACTGTACAAAACTGAATAAGGAACTAGTGAATAAACTGTAAAAAACTCAATAAAGAAACAGTCAATAAACTGTACAAAACTCAATAAAGAACCAGTCAATAAACTGTACAAAACTCAATAAAGAACCAGTCAATAAACTGTACAAAACTCAATAAAGAACCAGTCAATAAACTGTACAAAACTCAATAAAGAAACAGTCAACAAACTGTAGAAAACTCAATAAAGAACGAGTCAATAAACTGTACAAAACTGAATAAAGAACCAGTCAATAAACTGTACAAAACTGAATAAAGAACCAGTCAATAAACTGTACAAAACTCAATAAAGAACCAGTCAATAAACTGCACAAAACTGAATAAAGAAACAGTCAATAAACTGTACAAAACTAAAAAAAAACAGTCAATAAACTGTACAAACTCAATAAAGAAACAGTCAATAAACTGTAAAAAACTGAATAAGGAACTAGTGAATAAACTGTAAAAAACTCAATAAAGAAACAGTCAATAAACTGTACAAAACTCAATAAAGAACCAGTCAATAAACTGTACAAAACTCAATAAAGAACCAGTCAATAAACTGTACAAAACTCAATAAAGAACCAGTCAATAAACTGTACAAAACTCAAATAAGAAACAGTCAACAAACTGTAGAAAACTCAATAAAAAACGAGTCAATAAACTGTACAAAACTCAATAAAGAACCAGTCAATATACTGTACAAAACTGAACAAAGAACCAGTCAATATACTGTACAAAACTCGATGAAGAACCGGTCAATAAACATTACAAAACTGAATAAAGAAACAGTCAATAAACTGTACAAAACTAAATAAGGAACCAGTCAATAAACTGTACAAAACTAAATAAAGAAACATTCGATAAACTGTACAAAACTAAATAAAGAAACAGTCAATAAACTGTACAAAACTGAATAAAGAACAAGTCAATAAACTGTACAAAACTCGATGAAGAACCGGTCGATAAACATTACAAAACTGAATAAAGAAACAGTCAATAAACTGTACAAAACTAAATAAGGAACCAGTCAATAAACTGTACAAAACTAAATAAAGAAACATTCGATAAACTGTACAAAACTAAATAAAGAAACAGTCAATAAACTGTACAAAACTGAATAAAGAACCAGTCAATAAACTGTACAAAACTCAGTAAAGAACCAGTCAATAAACTGTACAAAACTCAATAATGAACCAGTCAATAAACTGTACAAAACTGAATAAAAAACCATTGAATAAACATTACAAAACTGAATAAACAACCAGTGAATAAACTGTACAAAACTCAATAAAGAACCAGTCAATAAACTGTACAAAACTAAATAAAGAAACAGTCAATAAACTGTACAAAACTCAATAAAGAACCAGTCAATAAACTGCACAAAACTGAATAAAGAACCAGTCAATAAATTGTACACAAATTCAATAAATAATCAGTCAATAAACTGTACAAAACTCAATAAAGAACCAGTCAATAAACTGTACAAAACTCAATAAACAACCAGTCAATAAACATTACAAAACTCAATAAAGAAACAGTCAATAAACTGTACAAAACTCAATAAAGAACCACTCAATAAACTGTACAAAACTAAATAAAGAAACAGTAAATAAACTGTACAAAACTAAATCAAGAACCAGTCAATAAATTGTACACAAACTAAATACAGAAAAAGTCAATAAACTGTACAAAACTAACTAAAGAAACAGTCAATAAACTGTACAAAACTAAATAAAGAAACAGTCAATAAACTGTACAAAACTCAATAAAAAAACAGTCAATAAACTGAACAAAAGTGAATAAAGAAACAATCAATAAACTGTACAAAACTGAATAAAGAACCAGACAATAAACTCAATAAAAACAGTCAATAAACTGTACAAAACTCAATAAAGAAACAGTCAAGAAACTGTACAAAACTGAATAAGGAACTAGTAAATAAACTGTACAAAACTCAATAAAGAACCAGTCAATAAACTGCACAAAACTGAATAAAGAAACAGTCAATAAACTGTACAAAACTAAAAAAAAACAGTCAATAAACTGTACAAACTCAATAAAGAAACAGTCAATAAACTGTACAAAACTGAATAAGGAACTAGTGAATAAACTGTAAAAAACTCAATAAAGAAACAGTCAATAAACTGTACAAAACTCAATAAAGAACCAGTCAATAAACTGTACAAAACTCAATAAAGAACCAGTCAATAAACTGTACAAAACTCAATAAAGAACCAGTCAATAAACTGTACAAAACTCAATAAAGAAACAGTCAACAAACTGTAGAAAACTCAATAAAGAACGAGTCAATAAACTGTACAAAACTGAATAAAGAACCAGTCAATAAACTGTACAAAACTGAATAAAGAACCAGTCAATAAACTGTACAAAACTCAATAAAGAACCAGTCAATAAACTGCACAAAACTGAATAAAGAAACAGTCAATAAACTGTACAAAACTAAAAAAAAACAGTCAATAAACTGTACAAACTCAATAAAGAAACAGTCAATAAACTGTAAAAAACTGAATAAGGAACTAGTGAATAAACTGTAAAAAACTCAATAAAGAAACAGTCAATAAACTGTACAAAACTCAATAAAGAACCAGTCAATAAACTGTACAAAACTCAATAAAGAACCAGTCAATAAACTGTACAAAACTCAATAAAGAACCAGTCAATAAACTGTACAAAACTCAAATAAGAAACAGTCAACAAACTGTAGAAAACTCAATAAAAAACGAGTCAATAAACTGTACAAAACTCAATAAAGAACCAGTCAATATACTGTACAAAACTGAACAAAGAACCAGTCAATATACTGTACAAAACTCGATGAAGAACCGGTCAATAAACATTACAAAACTGAATAAAGAAACAGTCAATAAACTGTACAAAACTAAATAAGGAACCAGTCAATAAACTGTACAAAACTAAATAAAGAAACATTCGATAAACTGTACAAAACTAAATAAAGAAACAGTCAATAAACTGTACAAAACTGAATAAAGAACAAGTCAATAAACTGTACAAAACTCGATGAAGAACCGGTCGATAAACATTACAAAACTGAATAAAGAAACAGTCAATAAACTGTACAAAACTAAATAAGGAACCAGTCAATAAACTGTACAAAACTAAATAAAGAAACATTCGATAAACTGTACAAAACTAAATAAAGAAACAGTCAATAAACTGTACAAAACTGAATAAAGAACCAGTCAATAAACTGTACAAAACTCAGTAAAGAACCAGTCAATAAACTGTACAAAACTCAATAATGAACCAGTCAATAAACTGTACAAAACTGAATAAAAAACCATTGAATAAACATTACAAAACTGAATAAACAACCAGTGAATAAACTGTACAAAACTCAATAAAGAACCAGTCAATAATCTGTACAAAACTAAATAAAGAAACAGTCAATAAACTGTACAAAACTCAATAAAGAACCAGTCAATAAACTGTACAAAACTGAATAAAGAACCAGTCAATAAATTGTACACAAATTCAATAAATAATCAGTCAATAAACTGTACAAAACTCAATAAAGAACCAGTCAATAAACTGTACAAAACTCAATAAACAACCAGTCAATAAACATTACAAAACTCAATAAAGAAACAGTCAATAAACTGTACAAAACTCAATAAAGAACCAGTCAATAAACTGTACAAAACTAAATAAAGAAACAGTAAATAAACTGTACAAAACTAAATAAAGAACCAGTCAATAAATTGTACACAAACTAAATAAAGAAAAAGTCAATACACTGTACAAAACTAACTAAAGAAACAGTCAATAAACTGTACAAAACTAAATAAAGAAACAGTCAATAAACTGTACAAAACTCAATAAAGAAACAGTCAATAAACTGAACAAAAGTGAATAAAGAAACAATCAATAAACTGTACAATACTGAATAAAGAACCAGTCAATAAACTGTACAAAACTCAATAAAGAAACAGTCAATAAACTGTACAAAACTCAAAAAAGAAACAGTCAATAAACTGTACAAAACTCAATAAAAACAGTCAATAAACTGTACAAAACTCAATAAAGAAACAGTCAAGAAACTGTACAAAACTGAATAAGGAACTAGTAAATAAACTGTACAAAACTCAATAAAGAACCAGTCAATAAATTGTACAAAACTGAACAAAGAACCAGTCAATAAACTGTTCAAAACTCAATAAAGAACCAGTCAATAAACATTACAAAACTGAATAAAGAAACAGTCAATAAACTGTACAAAACTAAATAAAGAACCAGTCTATAAACTGTACAAAACTAAATAAAGAAACAGTCGATAAACTGTACAAAACTAAATAAAGAACCAGTCAATAACCTGTACAAAACTCAGTAAAGAACTAGTCAATAAACTGTACAAAACTGAACAAAGAACTAGTCAATAAACTGTACAAAACTCAATAAAGAACCAGTCAATAAACTTTACAAAACTCAATGAAGAACCAGTCAATAAACTGTACAAAACTGAATAAGGAACTAGTGAATAAACTGTTAAAAACTCAATAAAGAAACAGTCAATAAACTGTACAAAACTCAATAAAGAACCAGTCAATAAACTGTACAAAACTCAATAAAGAACCAGTCAATAAACTGTACAAAACTCAATAAAGAACCAGTCAATAAACTGTACAAAACTCAATAAAGAAACAGTCAACAAACTGTAGAAAACTCAATAAAGAACGAGTCAATAAACTGTACAAAACTCAATAAAGAACCAGTCAATAAACTGTACAAAACTGAACAAAGAACCAGTCAATATACTGTACAAAACTCGATGAAGAACCGGTCAATAAACATTACAAAACTGAATAAAGAAACAGTCAATAAACTGTACAAAACTAAATAAGGAACCAGTCAATAAACTGTACAAAACTAAATAAAGAAACATTCGATAAACTGCACAAAACTAAATAAAGGAACAGTCAATAAACTGTACAAAACTGAATAAAGAACCAGTCAATAAACTGTACAAAACTCAGTAAAGAACCAGTCAATAAACTGTACAAAACTCAATAATGAGCCAGTCAATAAACTGTACAAAACTGAATAAAAAACCATTGAATAAACATTACAAAACTGAATAAACAACCAGTGAATAAACTGTACAAAACTCAATAAAGAACCAGTCAATAAACTGTACAAAACTAAATAAAGAAACAGTCAATAAACTGTACAAAACTCAATAAAGAACCAGTCAATAAACTGCACAAAACTGAATAAAGAACCAGTCAATAAATTGTACACAAATTCAATAAATAATCAGTCAATAAACTGTACAAAACTCAATAAAGAACCAGTCAATAAACTGTACAAAACTCAATAAACAACCAGTCAATAAACATTACAAAACTCAATAAAGAAACAGTCAATAAACTGTACAAAACTCAATAAAGAACCACTCAATAAACTGTACAAAACTAAATAAAGAAACAGTAAATAAACTGTACAAAACTAAATCAAGAACCAGTCAATAAATTGTACATAAACTAAATAAAGAAAAAGTCAATAAACGGTACAAAACTAACTAAAGAAACAGTCAATAAACTGTACAAAACTAAATAAAGAAACAGTCAATAAACTGTACAAAACTCAATAAAGAAACAGTCAATAAACTGAACAAAAGTGAATAAAGAAACAATCAATAAACTGTACAAAACTGAATAAAGAACCAGTCAATAAACTGTACAAAACTCAATAAAGAAACAGTCAATAAACTGTACAAAACTCAAAAAAGAAACAGTCAATAAACTGTACAAAACTCAATAAAAACAGTCAATAAACTGTACAAAACTCAATAAAGAAACAGTCAAGAAACTGTACAAAACTGAATAAGGAACTAGTAAATAAACTGTACAAAACTCAATAAAGAACCAGTCAATAAATTGTACAAAACTGAACAAAGAACCAGTCAATAAACTGTTCAAAACTCAATAAAGAACCAGTCAATAAACATTACAAAACTGAATAAAGAAACAGTCAATAAACTGTACAAAACTAAATAAAGAAACAGTCGATAAACTGTACAAAACTAAATAAAGAACCAGTCAATAACCTGTACAAAACTCAGTAAAGAACTAGTCAATAAACTGTACAAAACTGAACAAAGAACTAGTCAATAAACTGTACAAAACTCAATAAAGAACCAGTCAATAAACTTTACAAAACTCAATGAAGAACCAGTCAATAAACTGTACAAAACTGAATAAAGAAACAGTCAATAAACTGTACAAAACTAAATAAAGAACCAGTCAATAAACTGTACAAAACTCAATAAAGAACCAGTCAATAAACTGCACGAAACTAAATAAAGAAACAGTCAATAAACTGTACAAAACTAAAAAAAAACAGAAAATAAATTGTACAAACTCAATAAAGAAACAGTCAATAAACTGTACAAAACTGAATAAGGAACTAGTGAATAAACTGTTAAAAACTCAATAAAGAAACAGTCAATAAACTGTACAAAACTCAATAAAGAACCAGTCAATAAACTGTACAAAACTCAATAAAGAACCAGTCAATAAACTGTACAAAACTCAATAAAGAACCAGTCAATAAACTGTACAAAACTCAATAAAGAAACAGTCAACAAACTGTAGAAAACTCAATAAAGAACGAGTCAATAAACTGTACAAAACTCAATAAAGAACCAGTCAATAAACTGTACAAAACTGAACAAAGAACCAGTCAATATACTGTACAAAACTCGATGAAGAACCGGTCAATAAACATTACAAAACTGAATAAAGAAACAGTCAATAAACTGTACAAAACTAAATAAGGAACCAGTCAATAAACTGTACAAAACTAAATAAAGAAACATTCGATAAACTGCACAAAACTAAATAAAGAAACTGTCAATAAACTGTACAAAACTCGATAAAGAAACAGTCAATAAACTGTACAAAACTCAATAAAGAACCAGTAAATAAACTGTACAAAACTGAATAAAGAACCAGTCAATAAACTGTACAAAACTGAACAAAGAACAAGTCATTAAACTGTACAAAACTCAATAAAGAAACAGTCAGTAAACTGTACAAAACTGAATAAAGAACCAGTCAATAAATTGTACACAAACTCAATAAAGAACCAGTCAATAAACTGTACAAACCTCAATAAAGAACCAGTCAATAAACTGTACAAAAGTCAATAAAGAGCCAGACAATAAACTCCACAAAACTCAATAAAGAACCAGTCAATAAATTGTACAAAACTGAACAAAGAACCAGTCAATAAACTGTTCAAAACTCAATAAAGAACCAGTCAATAAACATTACAAAACTGAATAAAGTAACAGTCAATAAACTGTACAAAACTAAATAAAAAACAGGTCTATAAACTGTACAAAACTAAATAAAGAAACAGTCGATAATCTGTACAAAACTAAATAAAGAAACAGTCAATAAACTGTACAAAACTCTGTAAAGAACTAGTCAATAAACTGTACAAAACTGAACAAAGAACTAGTCAATAAACTGTACAAAACTCAATATAGAACTAGTCAATAAACTTTACAAAACTCAATGAAGAACCAGTCAATAAACTGTACAAAACTGAATGAAGAAACAATCAATAAACTGTACAAAACTGAATAAAGAACCAGTCAATAAACTGTATAAAACGCAATAAAGAACCAGTCAATAAACTGTACAAAACTGAATAAAGAAACAGTCAATAAACTGTACAAAACTCAATAAAGAACCAGTCAATAAACTGCACAAAACTGAATAAAGAACCAGTCAATAAATTGTACACAAATTCAATAAATAATCAGTCAATAAACTGTACAAAACTCAATAAAGAACCAGTCAATAAACTGTACAAAACTCAATAATGAACCAGTCAATAAACTGTACAAAACTGAATAAAAAACCATTGAATAAACATTACAAAACTGAATAAACAACCAGTGAATAAACTGTACAAAACTCAATAAAGAACCAGTCAATAAACTGTACAAAACTAAATAAAGAAACAGTCAATAAACTGTACAAAACTCAATAAAGAACCAGTCAATAAACTGCACAAAACTGAATAAAGAACCAGTCAATAAATTGTACACAAATTCAATAAATAATCAGTCAATAAACTGTACAAAACTCAATAAAGAACCAGTCAATAAACTGTACAAAACTCAATAAACAACCAGTCAATAAACATTACAAAACTCAATAAAGAAACAGTCAATAAACTGTACAAAACTCAATAAAGAACCACTCAATAAACTGTACAAAACTAAATAAAGAAACAGTAAATAAACTGTACAAAACTAAATCAAGAACCAGTCAATAAATTGTACACAAACTAAATAAAGAAAAAGTCAATAAACGGTACAAAACTAACTAAAGAAACAGTCAATAAACTGTACAAAACTAAATAAAGAAACAGTCAATAAACTGTACAAAACTCAATAAAGAAACAGTCAATAAACTGAACAAAAGTGAATAAAGAAACAATCAATAAACTGTACAAAACTGAATAAAGAACCAGTCAATAAACTCAATAAAAACAGTCAATAAACTGTACAAAACTCAATAAAGAAACAGTCAAGAAACTGTACAAAACTGAATAAGAAACTAGTAAATAAACTGTACAAAACTCAATAAAGAACCAGTCAATAAACTGCACAAAACTGAATAAAGAAACAGTCAATAAACTGTACAAAACTAAAAAAAAACAGTCAATAAACTGTACAAACTCAATAAAGAAACAGTCAATAAACTGTACAAAACTGAATAAGGAACTAGTGAATAAACTGTAAAAAACTCAATAAAGAAACAGTCAATAAACTGTACAAAACTCAATAAAGAACCAGTCAATAAACTGTACAAAACTCAATAAAGAACCAGTCAATAAACTGTACAAAACTCAATAAAGAACCAGTCAATAAACTGTACAAAACTCAATAAAGAACGAGTCAATAAACTGTAGAAAACTCAATAAAGAACGAGTCAATAAACTGTACAAAACTGAATAAAGAACCAGTCAATAAACTGTACAAAACTGAAGAAAGAACCAGTCAATAAACTGTACAAAACTCAATAAAGAACCAGTCAATAAACTGCACAAAACTGAATAAAGAAACAGTCAATAAACTGTACAAAACTAAAAAAAAACAGTCAATAAACTGTACAAACTCAATAAAGAAACAGTCAATAAACTGTAAAAAACTGAATAAGGAACTAGTGAATAAACTGTAAAAAACTCAATAAAGAAACAGTCAATAAACTGTACAATACTCAATAAAGAACCAGTCAATAAACTGTACAAAACTCAATAAAGAACCAGTCAATAAACTGTACAAAACGAAATAAGGAACCAGTCAATAAACTGTACAAAACTAAATAAAGAAACATTCGATAAACTGTACAAAACTAAATAAAGAAACAGTCAATAAACTGTACAAAACTGAATAAGGAACCAGTCAATAAACTGTACAAAACTAAATAAAGAAACATTCGATAAACTGTACAAAACTAAATAAAGAAACAGTCAATAAACTGTACAAAACTGAATAAAGAACCAGTCAATAAACTGTACAAAACTCAGTAAAGAACCAGTCAATAAACTGTACAAAACTCAATAATGAACCAGTCAATAAACTGTACAAAACTGAATAAAAAACCATTGAATAAACATTACAAAACTGAATAAACAACCAGTGAATAAACTGTACAAAACTCAATAAAGAACCAGTCAATAATCTGTACAAAACTAAATAAAGAAACAGTCAATAAACTGTACAAAACTCAATAAAGAACCAGTCAATAAACTGTACAAAACTGAATAAAGAACCAGTCAATAAATTGTACACAAATTCAATAAATAATCAGTCAATAAACTGTACAAAACTCAATAAAGAACCAGTCAATAAACTGTACAAAACTCAATAAACAACCAGTCAATAAACATTACAAAACTCAATAAAGAAACAGTCAATAAACTGTACAAAACTCAATAAAGAACCAGTCAATAAACTGTACAAAACTAAATAAAGAAACAGTAAATAAACTGTACAAAACTAACAAAAGAAACAGTCAATAAACTGTACAAAACTAAATAAAGAAACAGTCAATAAACTGTACAAAACTCAATAAAGAAACAGTCAATAAACTGAACAAAAGTGAATAAAGAAACAATCAATAAACTGTACAAAACTGAATAAAGAACCAGTCAATAAACTGTACAAAACTCAATAAAGAAACAGTCAATAAACTGTACAAAACTCAAAAAAGAAACAGTCAATAAACTGTACAAAACTCAATAAAAACAGTCAATAAACTGTACAAAACTCAATAAAGAAACAGTCAAGAAACTGTACAAAACTGAATAAGGAACTAGTAAATAAACTGTACAAAACTCAATAAAGAACCAGTCAATAAATTGTACAAAACTGAACAACGAACCAGTCAATAAACTGTTCAAAACTCAATAAAGAACCAGTCAATAAACATTACAAAACTGAATAAAGAAACAGTCAATAAACTGTACAAAACTAAATAAAGAACCAAAGTATAAACTGTACAAAACTAAATAAAGAAACAGTCGATAAACTGTACAAAACTAAATAAAGAACCAGTCAATAACCTGTACAAAACTCAGTAAAGAACTAGTCAATAAACTGTACAAAACTGAACAAAGAACTAGTCAATAAACTGTACAAAACTCAATAAAGAACCAGTCAATAAACTTTACAAAACTCAATGAAGAACCAGTCAATAAACTGTACAAAACTGAATAAAGAAACAGTCAATAAACTGTACAAAACTGAATAAAGAACCAGTCAATAAACTGTACAAAACTCAATAAAGAACCAGTCAATAAACTGCACAAAACTGAATAAAGAAACAGTCAATAAACTGTACAAAACTAAAAAAAAACAATCAATAAACTGTACAAACTCAATAAAGAAACAGTCAATAAACTGTACAAAACTGAATAAGGAACTAGTGAATAAACTGTAAAAAACTCAATAAAGAAACAGTCAATAAACTGTACAAAACTCAATAAAGAACCAGTCAATAAACTGTACAAAACTCAATAAAGAACCAGTCAATAAACTGTACAAAACTCAATAAAGAACCAGTCAATAAACTGTACAAAACTCAATAAAGAAACAGTCAACAAACTGTAGAAAACTCAATAAAGAACGAGTCAATAAACTGTACAAAACTCAATAAAGAACCAGTCAATAAACTGTACAAAACTGAACAAAGAACCAGTCAATATACTGTACAAAACTCGATGAAGAACCGGTCAATAAACATTACAAAACTGAATAAAGAAACAGTCAATAAACTGTACAAAACTAAATAAGGAACCAGTCAATAAACTGTACAAAACTAAATAAAGAAACATTCGATAAACTGTACAAAACTAAATAAAGAAACAGTCAATAAACTGTACAAAACTGAATAAAGAACCAGTCAATAAACTGTACAAAACTCAGTAAAGAACCAGTCAATAAACTGTACAAAACTCAATAATGAACCAGTCAATACACTGTACAAAACTGAATAAAAAACCATTGAATAAACATTGCAAAACTGAATAAACAACCAGTGAATAAACTGTACAAAACTCAATAAAGAACCAGTCAATAAACTGTACAAAACTAAATAAAGAAACAGTCAATAAACTGTACAAAACTCAATAAAGAACCAGTCAATAAACTGCACAAAACTGAATAAAGAACCAGTCAATAAATTGTACACAAATTCAATAAATAATCAGTCAATAAACTGTACAAAACTCAATAAAGAACCAGTCAATAAACTGTACAAAACTCAATAAACAACCAGTCAATAAACATTACAAAACTCAATAAAGAAACAGTCAATGAACTGTACAAAACTCAATAAAGAACCAGTCAATAAACTGTACAAAACTAAATAAAGAAACAGTAAATAAACTGTACAAAACTAAATCAAGAACCAGTCAATAAATTGTACACAAACTAAATAAAGAAAAAGTCAATAAACTGTACAAAACTAACTAAAGAAACAGTCAATAAACTGTACAAAACTAAATAAAGAAACAGTCAATAAACTGTGCAAAACTCAATAAAGAAACAGTCAATAAACTGAACAAAAGTGAATAAAGAAACAATCAATAAACTGTACAAAACTGAATAAAGAACCAGTCAATAAACTGTACAAAACTCAATAAAGAAACAGTCAATAAACTGTACAAAACTCAAAAAAGAAACAGTCAATAAACTGTACAAAACTCAATAAAGACAGTCAATAAACTGTACAAAACTCAATAAAGAAACAGTCAAGAAACTGTACAAAACTGAATAAGGAACTAGTAAATAAACTGTACAAAATTCAATAAAGAACCAGTCAATAAACTGTACAAAACTCAATAAAGAACCAGTCAATAAACTGTACAAAACTCAATAAAGAACCAGTCAATAAACATTACAAAACTGAATAAAGAACCAGTCAATAAACTGTACAAAACTCAATAAAGAACTAGTCAATAAACTGTACAAAACTGAACAAAGAACTAGTCAATAAACTGTACAAAACTCAATAAAGAACCAGTCAATAAACTTTACAAAACTCAATGAAGAACCAGTCAATAAACTGTACAAAACTGAATAAAGAAACAGTCAATAAACTGTACAAAACTGAATAAAGAACCAGTCAATAAACTGTACAAAACTCAATAAAGAACCAGTCAATAAACTGCACAAAACTGAATAAAGAAACAGTCAATAAACTGTACAAAACTAAAAAAAAACAGTCAATAAACTGTACAAACTCAATAAAGAAACAGTCAATAAACTGTACAAAACTGAATAAGGAACTAGTGAATAAACTGTAAAAAACTCAATAAAGAAACAGTCAATAAACTGTACAAAACTCAATAAAGAACCAGTCAATAAACTGTACAAAACTCAATAAAGAACCAGTCAATAAACTGTACAAAACGCAATAAAGAACCAGTCAATAAACTGTACAAAACTCAATAAAGAAACAGTCAACAAACTGTAGAAAACTCAATAAAGAACGAGTCAATAAACTGTACAAAACTCAATAAAGAACCAGTCAATAAACTGTACAAAACTGAACAAAGAACCAGTCAATATACTGTACAAAACTCGATGAAGAACCGGTCAATAAACATTACAAAACTGAATAAAGAAACAGTCAATAAACTGTACAAAACTAAATAAGGAACCAGTCAATAAACTGTACAAAACTAAATAAAGAAACATTCGATAAACTGTACAAAACTAAATAAAGAACCAGTCAATAAACTGTACAAAACTCAATAAAGAACCAGTCAATAAACTGTACAAAACTCAGTAAAGAACCAGTCAATAAACTGTACAAAACTCAATAATGAACCAGTCAATATACTGTACAAAACTGAATAAAAAACCATTGAATAAACATTACAAAACTGAATAAACAACCAGTGAATAAACTGTACAAAACTCAATAAAGAACCAGTCAATAAACTGTACAAAACTAAATAAAGAAACAGTCAATAAACTGTACAAAACTCAATAAAGAACCAGTCAATAAACTGCACAAAACTGAATAAAGAACGAGTCAATAAATTGTACACAAATTCAATAAATAATCAGTCAATAAACTGTACAAAACTCAATAAAGAACCAGTCAATAAACTGTACAAAACTCAATAAACAACCAGTCAATAAACATTACAAAACTCAATAAAGAAACAGTCAATGAACTGTACAAAACTCAATAAAGAACCAGTCAATAAACTGTACAAAACTAAATAAAGAAACAGTAAAAAAACTGTACAAAACTAAATCAAGAACCAGTCAATAAATTGTACACAAACTAAATAAAGAAAAAGTCAATAAACTGTACAAAACTAACTAAAGAAACAGTCAATAAACTGTACAAAACTAAATAAAGAAACAGTCAATAAACTGTACAAAACTCAATAAAGAAACAGTCAATAAACTGAACAAAAGTGAATAAAGAAACAATCAATAAACTGTACAAAACTGAATAAAGAACCAGTCAATAAACTGTACAAAACTCAATAAAGAACCAGTCAATAAACTGTACAAAACTCAAAAAAGAAACAGTCAATAAACTGTACAAAACTCAATAAAGACAGTCAATAAACTGTACAAAACTCAATAAAGAAACAGTCAAGAAACTGTACAAAACTGAATAAGGAACTAGTAAATAAACTGTACAAAATTCAATAAAGAACCATTCAATAAACTGTACAAAACTCAATAAAGAACCTGTCAATAAACTGTACAAAACTCAATAAAGAACCAGTCAATAAACATTACAAAACTGAATAAAGAACCAGTCAATAAACTGTACAAAACTCAATAAAGAACCAGTCAATAAACTGTACAAAAGTCAATAAAGAACCAGACAATAAACTGTACAAAACTCAATAAAGAACCAGTCAATAAACTGTACAAAACTGAACAAAGAACCAGTCAATATACTGTACAAAACTCGATGAAGAACCGGTCAATAAACATTACAAAACTGAATAAAGAAACAGTCAATAAACTGTACAAAACTAAATAAGGAACCAGTCAATAAACTGTACAAAACTAAATAAAGAAACATTCGATAAACTGTACAAAACTAAATAAAGAAACAGTCAATAAACTTTACAAAACTGAATAAAGAACCAGTCAATAAACTGTACAAAACTCAGTAAAGAACCAGTCAATAAACTGTACAAAACTCAATAATGAACCAGTCAATAAACTGTACAAAACTGAATAAAAAACCATTGAATAAACATTACAAAACTGAATAAACAACCAGTGAATAAACTGTACAAAACTCAATAAAGAACCAGTCAATAAACTGTACAAAACTAAATAAAGAAACAGTCAATAAACTGTACAAAACTCAATAAAGAACCAGTCAATAAACTGCACAAAACTGAATAAAGAACCAGTCAATAAATTGTACACAAATTCAATAAATAATCAGTCAATAAACTGTACAAAACTCAATAAAGAACCAGTCAATAAACTGTACAAAACTCAATAAACAACCAGTCAATAAACATTACAAAACTCAATAAAGAAACAGTCAATAAACTGTACAAAACTCAATAAAGAACCAGTCAATAAACTGTACAAAACTAAATAAAGAAACAGTAAATAAACTGTACAAAACTAAATCAAGAACCAGTCAATAAATTGTACACAAACTAAATAAAGAAAAAGTCAATAAACTGTACAAAACTAACTAAAGAAACAGTCAATAAACTGTACAAAACTAAATAAAGAAACAGTCAATAAACTGTACAAAACTCAATAAAGAAACAGTCAATAAACTGAACAAAAGTGAATAAAGAAACAATCAATAAACTGTACAAAACTGAATAAAGAACCAGTCAATAAACTGTACAAAACTCAATAAAGAAACAGTCAATAAACTGTACAAAACTCAAAAAAGAAACAGTCAATAAACTGTACAAAACTCAATAAAAACAGTCAATAAACTGTACAAAACTCAATAAAGAAACAGTCAAGAAACTGTACAAAACTGAATAAGGAACTAGTAAATAAACTGTACAAAACTCAATAAAGAACCAGTCAATAAACTGTACAAAACTCAATAAAGAACCTGTCAATAAACTGTACAAAACTCAATAAAGAACCAGTCAATAAACATTACAAAACTGAATAAAGAACCAGTCAATAAACTGTACAAAACTCAATAAAGAACCAGTCAATAAACTGTACAAAAGTCAATAAAGAACCAGACAATAAACTGTACAAAACTCAATAAAGAACCAGTCAATAAATTGTACAAAACTGAACAAAGAACCAGTCAATAAACTGTTCAAAACTCAATAAAGAACCAGTCAATAAACATTACAAAACTGAATAAAGAAACAGTCAATAAACTGTACAAAACTAAATAAAGAACCAGTCTATAAACTGTACAAAACTAAATAAAGAAACAGTCGATAAACTGTACAAAACTAAATAAAGAAACAGTCAATAAACTGTACAAAACTCAGTAAAGAACTAGTCAATAAACTGTACAAAACTGAACAAAGAACTAGTCAATACACTGTACAAAACTCAATAAAGAACCAGTCAATAAACTTTACAAAACTCAATGAAGAACCAGTCAATAAACTGTACAAAACTGAATAAAGAAACAGCCAATAAACTGTACAAAACTGAATAAAGAACCAGTCAATAAACTGTACAAAACTCAATAAAGAACCAGTCAATAAACTGTACAAAACTGAATAAAGAAACAGTCAATAAACTGTACAAAACTAAAAAAAACAGTCAATAAACTGTACAAACTCAATAAAGAAACAGTCAATAAACTGTACAAAACTGAATAAGGAACTTGTGAATAAACTGTAAAAAACTCAATAAAGAAACAGTCATTAAACTGTACAAAACTCAATAAAGAAACAGTCAATAAACTGTACAAAACTCAATAAAGAACCAGTCAATAAACTGTACAAAACTCAATAAAGAACCAGTCAATAAACTGTACAAAACTCAATAAAGAAACACTCAACAAACTGTAGAAAACTTATTAAAGAACGAGTCAATAAACTGTACAAAACTCAATAAAGAACCAGTCAATAAACTGTACAAAACTGAACAAAGAACCAGTCAATATACTGTACAAAACTCGATGAAGAACTGGTCAATAAACTGTACAAAACTGAATAAAGAAACAGTCAATAAACTGTACAAAACTAAATAAGGAACCAGTCAATAAACTGTACAAAACTATATAAAGAAACATTCGATAAACTGTACAAAACTAAATCAAGAAACAGTCAATAAACTGTACAAAACTGAATAAAGAACCAGTCAATAAACTGTACAAAACTCAATAAACAGTCAAAAAACTGTACAAAACTCAATAAAGAACCAGTCAATAAACTGTACAAAACTGAATAAAAAACCATTGAATAAACATTACAAAACTGAATAAACAACCAGTGAATAAACTGTACAAAACTCAATAAAGAGTCAGGCAATAACCCGTACAAAACTCAATAAAGAACCAGTCAATAAACTGTACAAAAGTCAAAAAAGAACCAGTAAATAAACTGTACAAAACTGATTAAAGAACCAGTCAATAAACTTAACAAAACTGAACAAAGAACAAGTCAATAAACTGTACAAAACTTAATAAAGAAACAGTCAGTAAACTGTACAAAACTGAATAAAGAAACAGTCAATAAACTGTACAAAACTAAATAAAGAACCAGTCAATAAACTGTACAAAACTCAATAAAGAAACAGTCAATAAACTGAACAAAACTGAATAAAGAAACAGTCAATAAACTGTACAAAACTGAATAAAGAACCAGTCAATAAACTGTACAAAACTGAATAAAGAAACAGTCAATAAACTGTACAAAACTCAAAAAAGAAACAGTCAATAAACTGTACAAAACTCAATAAAAACAGTCAATAAACTGTACAAAACTCAATAAAGAAACAGTCAAGAAACTGTACAAAACTGAATAAGGAACTAGTAAATAAACTGTACCAAACTCAATAAAGAACCAGTCAATAAACTGTACAAAACTCAATAAAGAAACAGTCAATAAACTGTACGAAACTGAAAAAAGAACCAGTCAATAAACTGTACAAAACTCAGTAAAGAACCAGTCAATAAACTGTACAAAACTGAACAAAGGACCTTTCAATAAACTGTGCAAAGCTCAATAAAGAACTAGTCAATAACCCGTACAAAACTCAATAAAGAAGCAGTCAATAAACTGTACAAAAGTCAATAAAGAACCAGTAAATAAACTGTACAAAACTGAATAAAGAACCAGTCAATAAACTGAACAAAACTGAACAAAGAACAAGTCAATAAACTGTACAAAACTCAATAAAGAAAGAGTCAATAAACTGTACAAAACTGAATAAAGAACCAGTCAATAAACTGTACAAAACTGAATAAAGAACCAGTCAATAAATTGTACACAAACTCAATAAAGAACCAGTCAATAAACTGTACAAAACTCAATAAAGAACCAGTCAATAAACTGTACAAAACTCAATAAAGAACCAGTCAATAAATTGTACAAAATTGAACAAAGAACCAGTCAATAAACTGTTCAAAACTCAATAACGAACCAGTAAATAAATTGTACAAAACTGAACAAAGAACCAGTCAATAAACTGTTCAAAACTCAATAAAGAATCAGTCTATAAACATTACAAAACTGAATAAAGAAACAGTCAATAAACTGTACAAAACTAAATAAAGAAACAGACTATAAACTGTACAAAACTAAATAAAGAAACAGTCGATAAACTGTACAAAACTAAATAAAGAAACAGTCAATAAACTGTACAAAACTCAGTAAAGAACAGGTAAATAAACTGTACAAAACTCAGTAAAGAACCAGTCAATAAACTGTACAAAGCTGAACAAAGAACTAGTCAATAAACTGTACAAAACTCAATAAAGAACCAGTCAATAAACTTTACAAAACTCAATGAAGAAGTAGTCAATAAACTGTACAAAACTGAATAAAGAAACAGTCAATAAATTGTACAAAACTGAATAAATAAACAGTCAATAAACTGTACAAAACTCAATAAAGAAACAGTCAATAAACTGTACAAAAGTCAATAAAGAAACAGTCAATAAACTGTACAAAACTCAATAAAAACAGTCAATAAACTGTACGAAACTCAATAAAGAAACAGTCAATAAACTGTACAAAAAAAAATAAAGAAACGGTCAATTAACTGTACAAAACTGAACAAAGAAACAGTGAATAAACATTACAAAACTGAATAAAGAATCAGTCAATAAACTTTACAAAACTCAATGAAGAAGTGGTCAATAAACTGTACAAAACTGAATAAAGAAACAGTCAATAAACTGTACAAAACTGAATAAAGAACCAGTCAATAAACTGTACAAAACTGAATAAAGAAACAGTCAATAAACTGTACAAAACTGAATAAAGAACCAGTCAATAAACTGTACAAAACTCAACAAAGAAACAGTCAATGAACTGTACAAAACTCAGTAAAGAACCAGTCAATAAACTGTACAAAACTGAACAAAGCACCTTTCAATAAACTGTGCAAAGCTCAATAAAGAACCAGTCAATAAACTGTACAAAACGCATTAATGAACCAGTCAATAAACTGTACAAAACTGAATAAAGAACCATTGAATAAACATTACAAAACTGAATAAAGAACCAGTCAATAAACTGTACAAAACTCAATAACGAACCGGTCAATAAACTGTTCAAAACTAAATAAAGAAACAGGCAATAACCCGTACAAAACTCAATAAAGAAGCAGTCAATAAACCGTACAAAAGTCAATAAAGAACCAGTAAATAAACTGTACAAAACTGAATAAAGAACAGTCAATAAACTGAACAAAACTGAACAAAGAACAAGTCAATAAACTGTACAAAACTGAATAAAGAACGAGTCAATAAATTGTACACAAACTCAATAGAGAATCAGTCAATAAACTGTACAAAACTCAATAAAGAACAAGTCATAAAGCTGTACAACACTCAATAAAGAACCAGTCAATAAATTGTACAAAATTGAACAAGGAAACAGTCAATAAACTGTTCAAAACTCAATAAAGAACCAGTAAATAAATTGTACAAAACTGAACAAAGAACCAGTCAATAAACTGTTCAAAACTCAATAAAGAATCAGTCAATAAACATTACAAAACTGAATAAAGAAACAGTCAATAAACTGTACAAAACTAAATAATGAACCAGTCTACAAAATGTACAAAACTAAATAAAGAAACAGTCGATAAACGGTACAAAACTAAATAAAGAAACAGTCGATAAACTGTACAAAACTAAATAAAGAAACAGTCAATAAACTGTACAAAACTCAGTAAAGAACAAGTCAATAAACTGTACAAAACTAAGTAAAGAACCAGTCAATAAACTGTACAAAACTGAACAAAGAACTAGACAATAAACTGTACAAAACTCAATAAAGAACCAGTCAATAAACTTTACAAAACTCAAGGAAGAAGTAGTCAATAAACTGTACAAAACTCAATAACGAACCAGTCAATAAACTGTTCAAAACAAAATAAAGAAACAGGCAATAACCCATACAAAACTCAATAAAGAAGCAGTAAATAAACTGTACGAAAGTCAATAAAGAACCAGTAAATAAACTGTACAAAACTGAATAAAGAACCAGTCAATAAACTGAACAAAACTGAACAAAGAACAAGTCAATAAACTGTACAAAACTGAATAAAGAACCAGTCAATAAACTGTACAAAACTCAATAAAGAAACAGTCAACAAACTGTAGAAAACTCAATAAAGAACGAGTCAATAAACTGTACAAAACTCAATAAAGAACCAGTCAATAAACTGTACAAAACTGAACAAAGAACCAGTCAATATACTGTACAAAACTCGATGAAGAACCGGTCAATAAACATTACAAAACTGAATAAAGAAACAGTCAATAAACTGTACAAAACTAAATAAGGAACCAGTCAATAAACTGTACAAAACTCAATAAAGAACCAGTCAATAAACTGTACAAAACTCAATAAAGAAACACTCAACAAACTGTAGAAAACTTATTAAAGAACGAGTCAATAAACTGTACAAAACTCAATAAAGAACCAGTCAATAAACTGTACAAAACTGAACAAAGAACCAGTCAATATACTGTACAAAACTCGATGAAGAACTGGTCAATAAACATTACAAAACTGAATAAAGAAACAGTCAATAAAATGTACAAAACTAAATAAGGAACCAGTCAATAAACTGTACAAAACTATATAAAGAAACATTCGATAAACTGTACAAAACTAAATCAAGAAACAGTCAATAAACTGTACAAAACTGAATAAAGAACCAGTCAATAAACTGTACAAAACTCAATAAAGAACCAGTCAATAAACTGCACAAAACTGAATAAAGAAACAGTCAATAAACTGTACAAAACTAAAAAAAAACAGTCAATAAACTGTACAAACTCAATAAAGAAACAGTCAATAAACTGTAAAAAACTGAATAAGGAACTAGTGAATAAACTGTAAAAAACTCAATAAAGAAACAGTCAATAAACTGTACAATACTCAATAAAGAACCAGTCAATAAACTGTACAAAACTCAATAAAGAACCAGTCAATAAACTGTACAAAACTGAATAAGGAACCAGTCAATAAACTGTACAAAACTAAATAAAGAAACATTCGATAAACTGTACAAAACTAAATAAAGAAACAGTCAATAAACTGTACAAAACTGAATAAAGAACCAGTCAATAAACTGTACAAAACTCGATGAAGAACCGGTCGATAAACATTACAAAACTGAATAAAGAAACAGTCAATAAACTGTACAAAACTGAATAAGGAACCAGTCAATAAACTGTACAAAACTAAATAAAGAAACATTCGATAAACTGTACAAAACTAAATAAAGAAACAGTCAATAAACTGTACAAAACTAAATAAGGAACCAGTCAATAAACTGTACAAAACTCAATAAAGAACCAGTCAATAAACTGTACAAAACTCAATAAAGAAACACTCAACAAACTGTAGAAAACTTATTAAAGAACGAGTCAATAAACTGTACAAAACTCAATAAAGAACCAGTCAATAAACTGTACAAAACTGAACAAAGAAACAGTCAATATACTGTACAAAACTCGATGAAGAACTGGTCAATAAACATTACAAAACTGAATAAAGAAACAGTCAATAAACTGTACAAAACTAAATAAGGAACCAGTCAATAAACTGTACAAAACTATATAAAGAAACATTCGATAAACTGTACAAAACTAAATCAAGAAACAGTCAATAAACTGTACAAAACTGAATAAAGAACCAGTCAATAAACTGTACAAAACTCAATAAAGAACCAGTCAATAAACTGCACAAAACTGAATAAAGAAACAGTCAATAAACTGTACAAAACTAAAAAAAAACAGTCAATAAACTGTACAAACTCAATAAAGAAACAGTCAATAAACTGTAAAAAACTGAATAAGGAACTAGTGAATAAACTGTAAAAAACTCAATAAAGAAACAGTCAATAAACTGTACAATACTCAATAAAGAAACAGTCAATAAACTGTACAAAACTCAATAAAGAACCAGTCAATAAACTGTACAAAACTAAATAAGGAACCAGTCAATAAACTGTACAAAACTAAATAAAGAAACATTCGATAAACTGTACAAAACTAAATAAAGAAACAGTCAATAAACTGTACAAAACTGAATAAAGAACCAGTCAATAAACTGTACAAAACTCGATGAAGAACCGGTCGATAAACATTACAAAACTGAATAAAGAAACAGTCAATAAACTGTACAAAACTGAATAAGGAACCAGTCAATAAACTGTACAAAACTAAATAAAGAAACATTCGATAAACTGTACAAAACTAAATAAAGAAACAGTCAATAAACTGTACAAAACTGAATAAAGAACCAGTCAATAAACTGTACAAAACTCAGTAAAGAACCAGTCAATAAACTGTACAAAACTCAATAATGAACCAGTCAATAAACTGTACAAAACTGAATAAAAAACCATTGAATAAACATTACAAAACTGAATAAACAACCAGTGAATAAACTGTACAAAACTCAATAAAGAACCAGTCAATAATCTGTACAAAACTAAATAAAGAAACAGTCAATAAACTGTACAAAACTCAATAAAGAACCAGTCAATAAACTGTACAAAACTGAATAAAGAACCAGTCAATAAATTGTACACAAATTCAATAAATAATCAGTCAATAAACTGTACAAAACTCAATAAAGAACCAGTCAATAAACTGTACAAAACTCAATAAACAACCAGTCAATAAACATTACAAAACTCAATAAAGAAACAGTCAATAAACTGTACAAAACTCAATAAAGAACCAGTCAATAAACTGTACAAAACTAAATAAAGAAACAGTAAATAAACTGTACAAAACTAACAAAAGAAACAGTCAATAAACTGTACAAAACTAAATAAAGAAACAGTCAATAAACTGTACAAAACTCAATAAAGAAACAGTCAATAAACTGAACAAAAGTGAATAAAGAAACAATCAATAAACTGTACAAAACTGAATAAAGAACCAGTCAATAAACTGTACAAAACTCAATAAAGAAACAGTCAATAAACTGTACAAAACTCAAAAAAGAAACAGTCAATAAACTGTACAAAACTCAATAAAAACAGTCAATAAACTGTACAAAACTCAATAAAGAAACAGTCAATAAACTGTACAAAACTGAATAAGGAACTAGTAAATAAACTGTACAAAACTCAATAAAGAACCAGTCAATAAATTGTACAAAACTGAACAACGAACCAGTCAATAAACTGTTCAAAACTCAATAAAGAACCAGTCAATAAACATTACAAAACTGAATAAAGAAACAGTCAATAAACTGTACAAAACCAAATAAAGAACCAAACTATAAACTGTACAAAACTAAATAAAGAAACAGTCGATAAACTGTACAAAACTAAATAAAGAACCAGTCAATAACCTGTACAAAACTCAGTAAAGAACTAGTCAATAAACTGTACAAAACTGAACAAAGAACTAGTCAATAAACTGTACAAAACTCAATAAAGAACCAGTCAATAAACTTTACAAAACTCAATGAAGAACCAGTCAATAAACTGTACAAAACTGAATAAAGAAACAGTCAATAAACTGTACAAAACTGAATAAAGAACCAGTCAATAAACTGTACAAAACTCAATAAAGAACCAGTCAATAAACTGCACAAAACTGAATAAAGAAACAGTCAATAAACTGTACAAAACTAAAAAAAACAATCAATAAACTGTACAAACTCAATAAAGAAACAGTCAATAAACTGTACAAAACTGAATAAGGAACAAGTGAATAAACTGTAAAAAACTCAATAAAGAAACAGTCAATAAACTGTACAAAACTCAATAAAGAACCAGTCAATAAACTGTACAAAACTCAATAAAGAACCAGTCAATAAACTGTACAAAACTCAATAAAGAACCAGTCAATAAACTGTACAAAACTCAATAAAGAAACAGCCAACAAACTGTAGAAAACTCAATAAAGAACGAGTCAATAAACTGTACAAAACTCAATAAAGAACCAGTCAATAAACTGTACAAAACTGAACAAAGAACCAGTCAATATACTGTACAAAACTCGATGAAGAACCGGTCAATAAACATTACAAAACTGAATAAAGAAACAGTCAATAAACTGTACAAAACTAAATAAGGAACCAGTCAATAAACTGTACAAAACTAAATAAAGAAACATTCGATAAACTGTACAAAACTAAATAAAGAAACAGTCAATAAACTGTACAAAACTGAATAAAGAACCAGTCAATAAACTGTACAAAACTCAGTAAAGAACCAGTCAATAAACTGTACAAAACTCAATAATGAACCAGTCAATAAACTGTACAAAACTGAATAAAAAACCATTGAATAAACATTACAAAACTGAATAAACAACCAGTGAATAAACTGTACAAAACTCAATAAAGAACCAGTCAATAAACTGTACAAAACTAAATAAAGAAACAGTCAATAAACTGTACAAAACTCAATAAAGAACCAGTCAATAAACTGCACAAAACTGAATAAAGAACCAGTCAATAAATTGTACACAAATTCAATAAATAATCAGTCAATAAACTGTACAAAACTCAATAAAGAACCAGTCAATAAACTGTACAAAACTCAATAAACAACCAGTCAATAAACATTACAAAACTCAATAAAGAAACAGTCAATGAACTGTACAAAACTCAATAAAGAACCAGTCAATAAACTGTACAAAACTAAATAAAGAAACAGTAAATAAACTGTACAAAACTAAATCAAGAACCAGTCAATAAATTGTACACAAACTAAATAAAGAAAAAGTCAATAAACTGTACAAAACTAACTAAAGAAACAGTCAATAAACTGTACAAAACTAAATAAAGAAACAGTCAATAAACTGTGCAAAACTCAATAAAGAAACAGTCAATAAACTGAACAAAAGTGAATAAAGAAACAATCAATAAACTGTACAAAACTGAATAAAGAACCAGTCAATAAACTGTACAAAACTCAATAAAGAAACAGTCAATAAACTGTACAAAACTCAAAAAAGAAACAGTCAATAAACTGTACAAAACTCAATAAAGACAGTCAATAAACTGTACAAAACTCAATAAAGAAACAGTCAAGAAACTGTACAAAACTGAATAAGGAACTAGTAAATAAACTGTACAAAATTCAATAAAGAACCAGTCAATAAACTGTACAAAACTCAATAAAGAACCTGTCAATAAACTGTACAAAACTCAATAAAGAACTAGTCAATAAACATTACAAAACTGAATAAAGAACCAGTCAATAAACTGTACAAAACTCAATAAAGAACTAGTCAATAAACTGTACAAAACTGAACAAAGAACTAGTCAATAAACTGTACAAAACTCAATAAAGAACCAGTCAATAAACTTTACAAAACTCAATGAAGAACCAGTCAATAAACTGTACAAAATTGAATAAAGAAACAGTCAATAAACTGTACAAAACTGAATAAAGAACCAGTCAATAAACTGTACAAAACTCAATAAAGAACCAGTCAATAAACTGCACAAAACTGAATAAAGAAACAGTCAATAAACTGTACAAAACTAAAAAAAAACAATCAATAAACTGTACAAACTCAATAAAGAAACAGTCAATAAACTGTACAAAACTGAATAAGGAACTAGTGAATAAACTGTAAAAAACTCAATAAAGAAACAGTCAATAAACTGTACAAAACTCAATAAAGAACCAGTCAATAAACTGTACAAAACTCAATAAAGAACCAGTCAATAAACTGTACAAAACGCAATAAAGAACCAGTCAATAAACTGTACAAAACTCAATAAAGAAACAGTCAACAAACTGTAGAAAACTCAATAAAGAACGAGTCAATAAGCATTACAAAACTGAATAAAGAAACAGTCAATAAACTGTATAAAACTAAATAAGGAACCAGTCAATAAACTGTACAAAACTAAATAAAGAAACATTCGATAAACTGTACAAAACTAAATAAAGAAACAGTCAATAAACTGTACAAAACTGAATAAAGAACCAGTCAATAAACTGTACAAAACTCAGTAAAGAACCAGTCAATAAACTGTACAAAACTCAATAATGAACCAGTCAATATACTGTACAAAACTGAATAAAAAACCATTGAATAAACATTACAAAACTGAATAAACAACCAGTGAATAAACTGTACAAAACTCAATAAAGAACCAGTCAATAAACTGTACAAAACTAAATAAAGAAACAGTCAATAAACTGTACAAAACTCAATAAAGAACCAGTCAATAAACTGCACAAAACTGAATAAAGAACGAGTCAATAAATTGTACACAAATTCAATAAATAATCAGTCAATAAACTGTACAAAACTCAATAAAGAACCAGTCAATAAACTGTACAAAACTCAATAAACAACCAGTCAATAAACATTACAAAACTCAATAAAGAAACAGTCAATGAACTGTACAAAACTCAATAAAGAACCAGTCAATAAACTGTACAAAACTAAATAAAGAAACAGTAAAAAAACTGTACAAAACTAAATCAAGAACCAGTCAATAAATTGTACACAAACTAAATAAAGAAAAAGTCAATAAACTGTACAAAACTAACTAAAGAAACAGTCAATAAACTGTACAAAACTAAATAAAGAAACAGTCAATAAACTGTACAAAACTCAATAAAGAAACAGTCAATAAAATGAACAAAAGTGAATAAAGAAACAATCAATAAACTGTACAAAACTGAATAAAGAACCAGTCAATAAACTGTACAAAACTCAATAAAGAAACAGTCAATAAACTGTACAAAACTCAAAAAAGAAACAGTCAATAAACTGTACAAAACTCAATAAAGACAGTCAATAAACTGTACAAAACTCAATAAAGAAACAGTCAAGAAACTGTACAAAACTGAATAAGGAACTAGTAAATAAACTGTACAAAATTCAATAAAGAACCATTCAATAAACTGTACAAAACTCAATAAAGAACCTGTCAATAAACTGTACAAAACTCAATAAAGAACCAGTCAATAAACATTACAAAACTGAATAAAGAACCAGTCAATAAACTGTACAAAACTCAATAAAGAACCAGTCAATAAACTGTACAAAAGTCAATAAAGAACCAGACAATAAACTGTACAAAACTCAATAAAGAACCAGTCAATAAACTGTACAAAACTGAACAAAGAACCAGTCAATATACTGTACAAAACTCGATGAAGAACCGGTCAATAAACATTACAAAACTGAATAAAGAAACAGTCAATAAACTGTACAAAACTAAATAAGGAACCAGTCAATAAACTGTACAAAACTAAATAAAGAAACATTCGATAAACTGTACAAAACTAAATAAAGAAACAGTCAATAAACTTTACAAAACTGAATAAAGAACCAGTCAATAAACTGTACAAAACTCAGTAAAGAACCAGTCAATAAACTGTACAAAACTCAATAATGAACCAGTCAATAAACTGTACAAAACTGAATAAAAAACCATTGAATAAACATTACAAAACTGAATAAACAACCAGTGAATAAACTGTACAAAACTCAATAAAGAACCAGTCAATAAACTGTACAAAACTAAATAAAGAAACAGTCAATAAACTGTACAAAACTCAATAAAGAACCAGTCAATAAACTGCACAAAACTGAATAAAGAACCAGTCAATAAATTGTACACAAATTCAATAAATAATCAGTCAATAAACTGTACAAAACTCAATAAAGAACCAGTCAATAAACTGTACAAAACTCAATAAACAACCAGTCAATAAACATTACAAAACTCAATAAAGAAACAGTCAATAAACTGTACAAAACTCAATAAAGAACCAGTCAATAAACTGTACAAAACTAAATAAAGAAACAGTAAATAAACTGTACAAAACTAAATCAAGAACCAGTCAATAAATTGTACACAAACTAAATAAAGAAAAAGTCAATAAACTGTACAAAACTAACTAAAGAAACAGTCAATAAACTGTACAAAACTAAATAAAGAAACAGTCAATAAACTGTACAAAACTCAATAAAGAAACAGACAATAAACTGACCAAAAGTGAATAAAGAAACAATCAATAAACTGTACAAAACTGAATAAAGAACCAGTCAATAAACTGTACAAAACTCAATAAAGAAACAGTCAATAAACTGTACAAAACTCAAAAAAGAAACAGTCAATAAACTGTACAAAACTCAATAAAAACAGTCAATAAACTGTACAAAACTCAATAAAGAAACAGTCAAGAAACTGTACAAAACTGAATAAGGAACTATTAAATAAACTGTACAAAACTCAATAAAGAACCAGTCAATAAACTGTACAAAACTCAATAAAGAACCTGTCAATAAACTGTACAAAACTCAATAAAGAACCAGTCAATAAACATTACAAAACTGAATAAAGAACCAGTCAATAAACTGTACAAAACTCAATAAAGAACCAGTCAATAAACTGTACAAAAGTCAATAAAGAACCAGACAATAAACTGTACAAAACTCAATAAAGAACCAGTCAATAAATTGTACAAAACTGAACAAAGAACCAGTCAATAAACTGTTCAAAACTCAATAAAGAACCAGTCAATAAACATTACAAAACTGAATAAAGAAACAGTCAATAAACTGTACAAAACTAAATAAAGAACCAGTCTATAAACTGTACAAAACTAAATAAAGAAACAGTCGATAAACTGTACAAAACTAAATAAAGAAACAGTCAATAAACTGTACAAAACTCAGTAAAGAACTAGTCAATAAACTGTACAAAACTGAACAAAGAACTAGTCAATACACTGTACAAAACTCAATAAAGAACCAGTCAATAAACTTTACAAAACTCAATGAAGAACCAGTCAATAAACTGTACAAAACTGAATAAAGAAACAGCCAATAAACTGTACAAAACTGAATAAAGAACCAGTCAATAAACTGTACAAAACTCAATAAAGAACCAGTCAATAAACTGTACAAAACTGAATAAAGAAACAGTCAATAAACTGTACAAAACTAAAAAAAACAGTCAATAAACTGTACAAACTCAATAAAGAAACAGTCAATAAACTGTACAAAACTGAATAAGGAACTTGTGAATAAACTGTAAAAAACTCAATAAAGAAACAGTCATTAAACTGTACAAAACTCAATAAAGAAACAGTCAATAAACTGTACAAAACTCAATAAAGAACCAGTCAATAAACTGTACAAAACTCAATAAAGAACCAGTCAATAAACTGTACAAAACTCAATAAAGAAACACTCAACAAACTGTAGAAAACTTATTAAAGAACGAGTCAATAAACTGTACAAAACTCAATAAAGAACCAGTCAATAAACTGTACAAAACTGAACAAAGAACCAGTCAATATACTGTACAAAACTCGATGAAGAACTGGTCAATAAACATTACAAAACTGAATAAAGAAACAGTCAATAAACTGTACAAAACTAAATAAGGAACCAGTCAATAAACTGTACAAAACTATATAAAGAAACATTCGATAAACTGTACAAAACTAAATCAAGAAACAGTCAATAAACTGTACAAAAACTGAATAAAGAACCAGTCAATAAACTGTACAAAACTCAGTAAAGAACCAGTCAATAAACTGTACAAAACTCAATAATGAACCAGTCAATAAACTGTACAAAACTGAATAAAAAACCATTGAATAAACATTACAAAACTGAATAAACAACCAGTGAATAAACTGTACAAAACTCAATAAAGAGTCAGGCAATAACCCGTACAAAACTCAATAAAGAACCAGTCAATAAACTGTACAAAAGTCAATAAAGAACCAGTAAATAAACTGTACAAAACTGATTAAAGAACCAGTCAATAAACTTAACAAAACTGAACAAAGAACAAGTCAATAAACTGTACAAAACTTAATAAAGAAACAGTCAGTAAACTGTACAAAACTGAATAAAGAAACAGTCAATAAACTGTACAAAACTAAATAAAGAACCAGTCAATAAACTGTACAAAACTCAATAAAGAAACAGTCAATAAACTGAACAAAACTGAATAAAGAAACAGTCAATAAACTGTACAAAACTGAATAAAGAACCAGTCAATAAACTGTACAAAACTGAATAAAGAAACAGTCAATAAACTGTACAAAACTCAAAAAAGAAACAGTCAATAAACTGTACAAAACTCAATAAAAACAGTCAATAAACTGTACAAAACTCAATAAAGAAACAGTCAAGAAACTGTACAAAACTGAATAAGGAACTAGTAAATAAACTGTACCAAACTCAATAAAGAACCAGT
>CALYDG010000223.1:5000-12500 GCA_944474755.1 Limnoperna fortunei | reverse complement strand
ACCCTCTCGCAGTGCCAGAGCAGCCCTGGCTTCGGAAATCTGGTCAGCCAGGGCCTTCCCGGGGAAGGCAACCGCGAAAGGCAGCTCCGAGATGGTACAAACCATCCGGGGACGACTGGGGCCGAGTGCGGAAGGAATCCTCGCTGGCCAGCAGCGGGGAAAACCACCCTCTCGCAGTGCCAGAGCAGCCCTGGCTTCGGAAATCTGGCCATCCAGGGCCTTCTCGGGGAAGGCAACCGCGAAAGGCACCTCCGAGATGGTAAAAACCATCCAGGGACGACTGGGGCCGAGTGCGGAAGGAAGCCTCGGTGGCCAGCAGCGGTGAAAAAAAAAACCCTCTCGCAGTGCCAGAGCAGCCCTGGCTTCGGAAACCTGGCCATCCAGGGCCTTCTCGGGGAAGGCAACCGCGAAAGGCAGCTCCGAGATGGTAAAAACCATCCAGGGACAACTGGGGCCGAGTGCGGAAGGAAGCCTCGCTGGCCAGCAGCGGGGAAAACCACCCTCTCGCAGTGCCAGAGCAGCCCTGGCTTCGGAAATCTGGCCATCCAGGGCCTTCTCGGGGAAGGCAACCGCGAAAGGCACCTCCGAGATGGTAAAAACCATCCAGGGACGACTGGGGCCGAGTGCGGAAGGAAGCCTCGGTGGACAGCAGCGGTGAAAAAAAAACCCTCTCGCAGTGCCAGAGCAGCCCTGGCTTCGAAAACCTGGCCATCCAGGGCCTTCTCGGGGAAGGCAACCGCGAAAGGCAGCTCCGAGATGGTAAAAACCATCCAGGGACAACTGGGGCCGAGTGCGGAAGGAAGCCTCGCTGGCCAGCAGCGGGGAAAACCACCCTCTCGCAGTGCCAGAGCAGCCCTGGCTTCGGAAACCTGGTCAGCCAGGGCCTTCTCGGGGAAGGCAACCGCGAAAGGCAGCTCCGAGATGGTAAAAACCATCCAGGGACGACTGGGGCCGAGTGGGGAAGGAAGCCTCGCTGGCCAGCAGCGGGGAAAACCACCCTCTCGCAGTGCCAGAGCAGCCCTGGCTTCGGAAACCTGGTCAGCCAGGGCCTTCTCGGGGAAGGCAAACCGCGAAAGGCAGCTCCGAGATGGTAAAAACCATCCAGGGACGACTGGGGCCGAGTGGGGAAGGAAGCCTCGCTGGCCAGCAGCGGGGAAGACCACCCTCTCGCAGTGCCAGAGCAGCCCTGGCTTCGGAAACCTGGCCATCCAGGGCCTTCTCGGGGAAGGCAACCGCGAAAGGCAGCTCCGAGATGGTAAAAACCATCCAGGGACGACTGGGGCCGAGTGGGGAAGGAAGCCTCGCTGGCCAGCAGAGGGGAAAACCACCCTCTCGCAGTGCCAGAGCAGCCCTGGCTTCGGAAACCTGGTCAGCCAGGGCCTTCTCGGGGAAGGCAACCGCGAAAGGCAGCCCCGAGATGGTAAAAACCATCCAGGGACGACTGGGGCCGAGTGGGGAAGGAAGCCTCGCTGGCCAGCAGCGGGGAAAACCACCCTCTCGCAGTGCCAGAGCAGCCCTGGCTTCGGAAACCTGGTCAGCCAGGGCCTTCCCGGGAAGGCAACCGCGAAAGGCAGCTCCGAGATGGTAAAAAACCATCCAGGGACGACTGGGGCCGAGTGGGGAAGGAAGCCTCGCTGGCCAGCAGCGGGGAAAACCACCCTCGTCGCAGTGCCAGAGCAGCCCTGGCTTAGGAAACCTGGTCAGCCAGGGCCTTCTCGGGGAAGGCAACCGCGAAAGGCAGCTCCGAGATGGTAAAAACCATCCAGGGACGACTGGGGCCGAGTGGGGAAGGAAGCCTCGCTGGCCAGCAGCGGGGAAAACCACCCTCTCGCAGTGCCAGAGCAGCCCTGGCTTCGGAAACCTGGCCATCCAGGGCCTTCTCGGGGAAGGCAACCGCGAAAGGCAGCCCCGAGATGGTAAAAACCATCCAGGGACGACTGGGGCCGAGTGGGGAAGGAAGCCTCGCTGGCCAGCAGCGGGGAAAACCACCCTCTCGCAGTGCCAGAGCAGCCCTGGCTTCGGAAACCTGGTCAGCCAGGGCATTCCCGGGGAAGGCAACCGCGAAAGGCAGCCCCGAGATGGTAAAAACCATCCAGGGACGACTGGGGCCGAGTGGGGAAGGAAGCCTCGCTGGCCAGCAGCGGGGAAAACCACCCTCTCGCAGTGCCAGAGCAGCCCTGGCTTCGGAAACCTGGTCAGCCAGGGCCTTCCTGGGGAAGGCAACCGCGAAAGGCAGCTCCGAGATGGTAAAAACCATCCAGGGACGACTGGGGCCGAGTGGGGAAGGAAGCCTCGCTGGCCAGCAGCGGGGAAAACCACCCTCTCGCAGTGCCAGAGCAGCCCTGGCTTCGGAAACCTGGTCAGCCAGGGCCTTCTCGGGGAAGGCAACCGCGAAAGGCAGCTCCGAGATGGTAAAAACCATCCAGGGACGACTGGGGCCGAGTGGGGAAGGAAGCCACGCTGGCCAGCAGCGGGGAAAACCACCCTCTCGCAGTGCCAGAGCAGCCCTGGCTTCGGAAACCTGGCCATCCAGGGCCTTCTCGGGGAAGGCAACCGCGAAAGGCAGCCCCGAGATGGTAAAAACCATCCAGGGACGACTGGGGCCGAGTGGGGAAGGAAGCCTCTCTGGCCAGCAGCGGGGAAAACCACCCTCTCGCAGTGCCAGAGCAGCCCTGGCTTCGGAAACCTGGCCATCCAGGGCCTTCTCGGGGAAGGCAACCGCGAAAGGCAGCTCCGAGATGGTAAAAACCATCCAGGGACGACTGGGGCCGAGTGGGGAAGGAAGCCTCGCTGGCCAGCAGCGGGGAAAACCACCCTCTCGCAGTGCCAGAGCAGCCCTGGCTTCGGAAACCTGGTCAGCCAGGGCCTTCCCGGGGAAGGCAACCGCGAAAGGCAGCTCCGAGATGGTAAAAACCATCCAGGGACGACTGGGGCCGAGTGGGGAAGGAAGCCTCGCTGGCCAGCAGCGGGGAAAACCACCCTCTCGCAGTGCCAGAGCAGCCCTGGCTTAGGAAACCTGGTCAGCCAGGGCCTTCTCGGGGAAGGCAACCGCGAAAGGCAGCTCCGAGATGGTAAAAACCATCCAGGGACGACTGGGGCCGAGTGGGGAAGGAAGCCTCGCTGGCCAGCAGCGGGGAAAACCACCCTCTCGCAGTGCCAGAGCAGCCCTGGCTTCGGAAACCTGGCCATCCAGGGCCTTCTCGGGGAAGGCAACCGCGAAAGGCAGCTCCGAGATGGTAAAAACCATCCAGGGACGACTGGGGCCGAGTGGGGAAGGAAGCCTCGCTGGCTAGCAGCGGGGAAAACCACCCTCTCGCAGTGCCAGAGCAGCCCTGGCTTCGGAAACCTGGTCAGCCAGGGCCTTCTCGGGGAAGGCAACCGCGAAAGGCAGCCCCGAGATGGTAAAAACCATCCAGGGACGACTGGGGCCGAGTGGGGAAGGAAGCCTCGCTGGCCAGCAGCGGGGAAAACCACCCTCTCGCAGTGCCAGAGCAGCCCTGGCTTCGGAAACCTGGTCAGCCAGGGCCTTCCCGGGGAAGGCAACCGCGAAAGGCAGCTCCGAGATGGTAAAAACCATCCAGGGACGACTGGGGCCGAGTGGGGAAGGAAGCCTCGCTGGCCAGCAGCGGGGAAAACCACCCTCTCGCAGTGCCAGAGCAGCCCTGGCTTCGGAAACCTGGTCAGCCAGGGCCTTCTCGGGGAAGGCAACCGAGAAAGGCAGCTCCGAGATGGTAAAAACCATCCAGGGACGACTGGGGCCGAGTGGGGAAGGAAGCCTCGCTGGCCAGCAGCGGGGAAAACCACCCTCTCGCAGTGCCAGAGCAGCCCTGGCTTCGGAAACCTGGCCATCCAGGGCCTTCTCGGGGAAGGCAACCGCGAAAGGCAGCTCCGAGATGGTAAAAACCATCCAGGGACGACTGGGGCCGAGTGGGGAAGGAAGCCTCGCTGGCCAGCAGCGGGGAAAACCACCCTCTCGCAGTGCCAGAGCAGCCCTGGCTTCGGAAACCTGGTCAGCCAGGGCCTTCCCGGGGAAGGCAACCGCGAAAGGCAGCTCCGAGATGGTAAAAACCATCCAGGGACGACTGGGGCCGAGTGGGGAAGGAAGCCTCGCTGGCCAGCAGCGGTGGAAACCACCCTCTCGCAGTGCCAGAGCAGCCCTGGCTTCGGAAACCTGGCCATCCAGGGCCTTCTCGGGGAAGGCAACCGCGAAAGGCAGCTCCGAGATGGTAAAAACCATCCAGGGACGACTGGGGCCGAGTGGGGAAGGAAGCCTCGCTGGCCAGCAGCGGGGAAAACCACCCTCTCGCAGTGCCAGAGCAGCCCTGGCTTCGGAAACCTGGTCAGCCAGGGCCTTCCCGGGGAAGGCAACCGCGAAAGGCAGCTCCGAGATGGTAAAAACCATCCAGGGACGACTGGGGCCGAGTGGGGAAGGAAGCCTCGCTGGCCAGCAGCGGGGAAAACCACCCTCTCGCAGTGCCAGAGCAGCCCTGGCTTAGGAAACCTGGTCAGCCAGGGCCTTCTCGGGGAAGGCAACCGCGAAAGGCAACTCCGAGATGGTAAAAACCATCCAGGGACGACTGGGGCCGAGTGGGGAAGGAAGCCTCGCTGGCCAGCAGCGGGGAAAACCACCCTCTCGCAGTGCCAGAGCAGCCCTGGCTTCGGAAACCTGGCCATCCAGGGCCTTCACGGGGAAGGCAACCGCGAAAGGCAGCTCCGAGATGGTAAAAACCATCCAGGGACGACTGGGGCCGAGTGGGGAAGGAAGCCTCGCTGGCCAGCAGCGGGGAAAACCACCCTCTCGCAGTGCCAGAGCAGCCCTGGCTTCGGAAACCTGGTCAGCCAGGGCCTTCCCGGGGAAGGCAACCACGAAAGGCAGCTCCGAGAAGGTAAAAACCATCCAGGGACGACTGGGGCCGAGTGCGGAAGGAAGCCTCGATGGCCAGCAGCGGGGAAAACCACCCTCTCGCAGTGCCAGAGCAGCCCTGGCTTCGGAAACCTGGTCAGCCAGGGCCTTCCCGGGGAAGGCAACCTCGAAAGGCAGCTTCGAGATGGGAAAAACCAGCCAGGGACGACTAGGGCCGAGCGACGGAACGAACGCGTCAGGAAAGTCCCAATCGGGTAAAACGACCTTCCCCAAGTACCAGAGCGAAGCCTGAGACGCTTCGACCCAAATGAATTTTTCTGGCCCTGACCAATTGCACGGAAGGCAGCGATGGGAAAGCTTTCCCTTCGCTGCCTGCCGTCTCGGGACTCGCGATGGGGAAAAACTTCCGAGGCCGTCTGGGCCGACCAGACCGAGTAAATGAAAAATCCATTCCGTACAAAAGTTTCTTATTCAAAGGCCCAACAAACGTACCGCCTCGGATTCTTGATATCGAGTCGCATAAAAATTTTTGAGGCCCTGACCACTTCCGCGGAAGCGAAGGGAAAGCTTTCCCAGAGCGAAGGGAAAGCTTTCCCTTCGCTGCCTGCCGTCTCGGGACTCGCGATGGGGAAAAACTTCCGAGGCCGTCTGGGCCGACCAGACCGAGTAAATCAAAAATCCATTCCGTACGAAAGTTTCATATTCAAAGGCCTAACAAACGTACCGCCTCGGATTCTTGATATCGAGTCGCATAAAAATTTTTGAGGCCCTGACCACTTCCACGGAAGCGAAGGGAAAGCTTTCCCTTCGCTGCCTGCCGTCTCGGGACTCGCGATGGGGAAAAACTTCCGAGGCCGTCTGGGCCGACCAGACCGAGTAAATCAAAAATCCATTCCGTACAAAAGTTTCTTATTCAAAGGCCCAACAAACGTACCGCCTCGGATTCTTGATATCGAGTCGCATAAAAATTTTTGAGGCCCTGACCACTTCCACGGAAGCGAAGGGAAAGCTTTCCCAGAGCGAAGGGAAAGCTTTCCCTTCGCTGCCTGCCGTCTCGGGACTCGCGATGGGGAAAAACTTCCGAGGCCGTCTGGGCCGACCAGACCGAGTAAATCAAAAATCCATTCCGTACAAAAGTTTCTTATTCAAAGGCCCAACAAACGTACCGCCTCGGATTCTTGATATCGAGTCGCATAAAAATTTTTGAGGCCCTGACCACTTCCACGGAAGCGAAGGGAAAGCTTTCCCAGAGCGAAGGGAAAGCTTTCCCTTCGCTGCCTGCCGTCTCGGGACTCGCGATGGGGAAAAACTTCCGAGGCCGTCTGGGCCGACCAGACCGAGTAAATCAAAAATCCATTCCGTACAAAAGTTTCTTATTCAAAGGCCTAACAAACGTACCGCCTCGGATTTTTGAAATGAGCTCTCATTAAAAAATTTTCAGGCCCAGACCAAAATCCGCGGAACGAGAAGGGAAATCGTTAAGGCTGAAAAAGCCACATAGGGTACCACTGGTCAAGACAGGGTTTGAGGTAGTTATCCTTGGCCGATTCTTTTGAACTAAGGCTCTCCGTGTTCGGGAGACATTGGCGCGTCTTACCAGTGCCAGCTTTTGTTTGGGTCTAGTAAGGGGTCACGACGGATCAGGGTCAACTGCGGTTTCCCATAGGCCTCCATAGTAAAAATCCGGCGGCGATTGATTCAACCCCCAAGGTGGAAGTGCAATTTTTATATATGTAGAGCGAGTCTAACATATTGAAACACGGATACTTGGTAAGCAGCAGCCACGGCTCTACCACATCGGGAAAGGACCTAACTGATGTGTGCTGCATGGTAAGACGAGCTCCGTTCGTCCCGGTCCCATTCGCACATAAGGGCAAATGGCCATATACGTTAGACTAGATGTGCGGCGCATGGTTAGGCGAACTCCGTTCGTCCCCTGTTCCTCAACCACATCGGGTAGACGGCTGGCTTCGTTGGTCGTGATGTGGAATGCATGGTTAGACGAGCTCCGTTCGTCCCCTGTTCCTCAACCACATAGGGTAGACGGCTGGCTTCGTTGGTCGTGATGTGGAATGCATGGTTAGACGAGCTCCGTTCGTCCCCGGACCCTTGAGGCAGCGGTGGAAGGCAACGATGGGCCTCGTCCGTCGCATCGCTGCTTCGCTCTCGGTCGAAGGCGTTCATGGTGGTCGCTAGCGGCCTGATCACCCGTCCATCGGTCCCGCTTACGCTGACGATCGTGGGCACCTCAGTTGGTAAAGACAAACTAGCGGCTGCCTAGATCTAGGACCTCTGGTCTGCGGGTCGTCATGCAGTCCAACGGAAACATTTCACGCTCAGAGCAGTCACGTCGCTCAAGTCATCAGGCCCATCCTGGCTGACACGTCCTGCAAAGATCGACCCGGCCCAACCGGGAAGAATCGATCTGCGTACGAAATGACCGATGGCGGTCCGAGTGCGGGGAGTCGCCCTGGCATCGGGTGCCGACAGAGTTTCGAGCGTCTGGTCACCGTTTGGGACACTCGAAGCCTCGTTGTACGGAGCGTGTGCCTCCACACGGGTTCCTCGGTCGGCGTCGATCCTTCGACGTCCAGTCTTCGGACTATAAATTGGGTAGAACAGAGTGCGGGGAGTCG